>ML802190.1:285358-322950 GCA_009831015.1 Picea engelmannii | reverse complement strand
CCTGCTTTGGGTTTCCACATAAAACACTGGTGTACTGTGTATGTGTATGATTGTTCATTTGTTCATTGCTCATTATTGGATGATAATTCTACATTGATATAACAATTGGATTATTTGGTTAAAAAGGATTATAATTTCTCTATTGTTGATTCACCCCCCCAATCTTAGTAATCCAACAGTGTAGGGGTTTGGGGTTTGAAGCCTCTTCAATTAAAACATGAAGTGCCCACAAGAAGGCGGGTTCCACAACCAATCCTATTTCTACAGCTACTATTACTATTGATCTCGGGGTGCTTAGAGGATTAAAATCCTTAGTAAGGGATAAGATATGATTTTAGTAACTATCAACATCAGAGAGGTTGGAGAACCCCTGAAACAAACCTCCTTTCATAGACTCTTGAATAATATATCTCCGAGTATAATTTTCTTACAGGAAACTATGGTGTCAGCAGATAAGGCAAGAATTTTTTTCTATAAATTAAGAACTGAGTGGATGAAATGTGCTATGAGTTATGTGGGGACTTCATGTGGTTTACTTGCATCTTGGGATCCGAATTTGTTTTCTTTTGATCCTTTTCTAAGTATTGGTGGAACTCTATTGTCAGGTTATTGATTAGCAGACAAAAGAAAGCTTACGCTTCTAAATGTCTACGACCCATGTCAGGACAGAAAATATTTATGGGCATCAGTGGAAGCATCAAGTATCCTAGCTCAAAAGGATATCATCATCGTGGGAGATTTGAATTTTACTACTTCACCTGAGGAGATTTGGGGACAAAATGCATTACAAGATCCCTTGGCGGGCTTTTTCAAATCTCTTTTTATGAAAAACTCTCTTGTTGATGTTATTCCATCAGAAATCCTATCAACTTGGAGGAACGACCGGGCAGGGATTGATAGTATTTCAAAAAGACTTGACAGATTTCTTATTGCAGAGGAGTTGTTGGCTTCTTTTCAGAGGTTTAGGACTTGGGTACATTATCCATTTCTGTCAAATCATGCTCCGGTGTTTTTCGAGCTTGGTCTAGGGTTTCCGAAGGTGGAACATCCTTTTAAGCTCAACTCTATTTGGATCGGGGAGGATTATTTTGAATTGATGGTTAAGGATGTTTGGCTGGATCTTGGTCTCGCTAATATTCCAGGTGCTCAAAGAATATTGGTGGAAAAACTCTCAACTCTAAAATGTCATGTAAAAACATGGGATAAGGAAAAACATCTCCATGATGTGAGGGACCTAAAAAGGATTGAAGAGACCCTCATGTTAAAATATGAACATATGTTTAAATAAAACGCAACGAATTGACGGACCAATCCATCTATAATATAGAAAGAGAGAGAAAGAGACTCTTGTTGGCAAAGGAAGAGAAATGGCGCCAGAAAAGTAGAGCTATATGGATCAAAAGTGGCGACAAGAATACAAAGTTCTTTCACCGCTTTGCAAGCTACAGGAGTAATAAAAAATTCATATGGGAGATCAATGATGAGTTCGGGGTTTCCCATTCGAGACATGAAGCCATCAAGATGGAAGCAACAAAGTTTTTCAAATCTTTCTTCAATGATACTGGAAAAAATTCCATTTTTAACCAGATTAACATAGTTAGAATGTACCTGACTTTTTTTCGAGAGGAGGAACAAAGCATTTTGGAATAGGTTGTCACAAAGGATGAAATTATAGGTATACTCAAGGGATTTACAAAGGAAAAAATCCCCGCTCCTCATGGATGGACCGTGGATTTTTTTCCTCTCCTTCTTCGAGCTAATTGGTCAGGACCTTTTAGATATGGTGGATGAGTCTAGAATTGAAGGAAAGGTTAGCAACTCGATAAATTCCACATTTATCGCATTGATCCCCAAAGGTAATAATCCTACAATGTTCAACGATTTTAGGGCGATTTCCCTATGCAACTTACGCTACAAGATTATAGCCAAAGTGATTTCCAAGAGAATTAGACCAATTTTATCCCGATCTTTATCAGCTGAGAAGTTGGGGTTCCTGAAAGGTAGGCAAATTCTTGATGTAGTCGGGACAACACAAGAATGCTTACATAGCATTAAAAGTAAAAAAATTACAAGCTATAATTCTAAAACTTGATTTAAAAAAGGAATATGATTACACAAATTGGGACTTTTTTAGGCTAATTATGCTTCAAAGTGGTTTTGGCATTCCAACTAAAAATTGGATTATGGCCTGTGTATCATCCATTTGTATTCTCTATGATCATCTAGTTTTAAGACACCTCCTGCTCCACTTAAGAGGCCTTGTTGTTGAGTGCCCCATCAAACCATGCTAAAGTTTTGTCTGCAGGGTAGGTAGGCACGAGATACCGAGAGGTACTTCCCTTATGTAAATTCGAAGTGATACCCACAACACGCCTTGATAAGAAGAAAAAAAAATTCACTGATGGCCTCAAATCATCAAAAATATCCTTGTTCCTATCGATCCAAGTATACCAACAGACATAAGTTGGAAGTGTTTTCAAGTTGGGATTCTGAATAGTCCAGTTTCTAAATGATTCCACCACTGTGTTACCATTCCATCCAGAAACAAGAATCAAATCCTTTTTGAGCTCCTCCCATACATTCTGGGTAAAGGGACAATTTAGGAAAAGATGATTGGTGGATTCTCTATCTTTTTTACACAAAATACAGATACCTGGTCCCTTCCATCCATGATTTTGAATGTTTTTCCAAGATAAGATTTTGTTTTTTGCTAAGATCCATACAAATAACTTAATCTTCAGGGGACACTCCCACTTCCATAAATTTCTCTGTCATCCTCCAAGATTTGTTTTCCACAGAGAATTCAAAAAAGCATCATAGATATTTTTGACAGAGATGTTTCATGAGTTGTCTCCTCCTGTCCAAATCAGCTCATCCTATTTTTCACCTAAAGAAATGCCCGATTCAATCAATGATTTCCTGTAGCAATCCCAATCCACAACAAGTATATCTGTCAACTCCAATTCATCACTACCGATCCAACTAGTACATGTTGCGGCTCCAATACTTTGTCGGCTCGCTTGATATAAGAAGTGTATTCCTTTTTTATTTATACAACTCACTAGTTCCTGCGATAAAAATGATTCCTGACCCATACCTAAGATCACATCCTTCCCAACTATAATCGAAAGACCAGAACCCGGTTTCCAAGCCAACCAATGAAGAATAATTGGCAAAGTGTTACATAATTTTTTCGATGTTTGTGAGCCAAATGGATGTGCAAGGTCCATCGATCAGAGCCAAGTCCAAACTAGAACGTGTGGGAAATATTTATCCTTTAGTACACTTTTCCAAATCCCTTGCTTCATTAAGGCTCTCCACAATGTGTTAGTTTCCATAGATCTATAGAATAGGAGAATATTGTGCAGCCCCCAACCTCCAATTTTTTTTGGTCTAGTGATTAACATCCAACTGCTTAGGTGATACTTCTTTTTTTGATTATTACCGGACCACAGAAAATCAAAACACAACTTACAGATATATTATAGAACAGAGATCATAATATGTGTTAGATCCAACCAGTAAACTGGTTGTCTCTCCGGGATCGCCTTAATCAGGACTAAACGACCACCAAGAGACAACCACTTATTACTCCAATGAGAAATCCTCGACTCAAATTTATCAATTAACCATTTCTAGTCAACTACTTTATAATTATCAGGTTTTAACAAATAACCCAGATATTTAAAGTCGGACACTAGATCTATTCAGGGGAAGAGAAGAGTATCCTTACTATAATTGAGAGTTTCCAAATGGACTCCCGAGTGGAGAATGACTGACTTATGTGCATTGATAATCAGTCCCGATGCGCAGAAATTTTTTTGTAGAATGTTTTGTATAACCTCCCATTCATGAAGGGTCACTCTAGTCATGATCAAGATATCATCGACAAAGAGGAGATGGAGAATTCTAATCAACCTGGAAACCTTAATGCCAGAGATATAGCCCTCATCTTTTGTTTTTTTGAGCGTCAGGCTAAGGCCTTCCATAACCATTATAAAAAGAAAAGGTGACATCGGGAAACCCTGTCTGAGCCCCCTGCTGCTTTTAAAGAAGTTTTTTGGTTCACCATTTATCAAGATAGAATAATTAGTAGATGATACACATGCCATAATCCAGTTTTTAGTTGGAATGCCAAAACCACTTTGAAGCAGAATTAGCCTCAAAAAGTCCCAATTTGTGCAATCATATTCCTTTTTTAGATCAAGTTTTAGAATTAAAGCTTGTAATTTTTTTACTTTTAATGTTATGTAAGCATTCTTGTGTTGTTTTGATTGCATCAAGGATTTGCCTACCTTTCAGGAACCCCAACCGCTCAGCTGATAAAGATCGGGATAAAATTGGTCTAATTCTTTTGGAAATTACTTTGGCTATAATCTTGTAGCATAAGTTGTAGAGGGCAATCGTCCTAAAATTGTTGAACACTGTAGGATTATTACCTTTGGGGATCAATGCAATAAATGTGGAATCTATCAAATTGCTAACCTTTCCTTCAATTCTAGACTCATCCACCATATCTAAAAGGTCCTGACCAACTAGCTCGAAGAAGGGGAGGAAAAAAATCCACGATCCATCCATCGGGACCGGGGCTTTTGTCCTTTGTAAAGACCTTGAGTATACCTATAATTTCATCATTTGTGAAATAACACATGTATTCTCTATCTATGGAATCTTTTAGAATGTGTTAGCACTCTGTAAATTGTGTTCGGCTAAATAGACAAATGACAGAGGTAACTATTTCAACCTACTTTAGGGTTGGGCACTAGCCTTCTCAACTTAGAGAGGGATCTCTCTTGTCACTTGATATTTCTTTGGAAATTGGTGGCTAGATTTGGTTTGTTTTGGGGGTTTTTAATAAAGTTGTTGGCAAGGAATGGGAGGAACACTTTGGGCTATGGAGTCAAAATTCTAAAATTGAATGAAAACATTGACTGACCTGTAGAACTCTCTAGAGGATAAAGGCTAAATGAGGTAACGAATCTGAGTTATAACTTGAATTTAATTAGAGAGGTAAGAGGAAAGAGAAACAGACAACTGCATCAGAGCATTACAGGAATGAATTATGAATTAGCTAAGAAGAAACATACATAGTTTAAATTGCTTAAGCCAAGAGCATCAAATGATGAATTATGGGCCTTTAACTCTCCAATTTAAACAGAAGAAAAATGTGTATGGAATAAAATATCACATGAAACACATACAATGAGTGAAGACAAAACTCATATCACACCATTAGAATATTTTCTTAGAGACTTCAAAGCTGCTGCATATGTATTCAATTCAGCCCCAGAAAATTACAATGAAGTTCAGAACAACCAGAATTGTGCCCTTGCACTTTTGCCCGCCATTAATACACTCAAAACCTCTAATACTTATACAATTCGAGTTCCTTAAGTGTGTAACTGATTACAATAACTGAAATGAAATGGTTCAGCTTCTACAATGATTACAAATGACAGTTTTCAGAAGAAGAAAAAAAAAACGTTTCATGATCCCTTCAAATTCCTCTGACGCTCCAACTACTTCCTCTGCCACGTTCTCTTTGAAATTTCACTTATACTCTCTCAAATTTAATCCCATTTATCCATATTCTCATTAAATATTTGGGAATATATTTGAAATAAAAATAATTCCCAAATATTTTTCTATCCTGTAGAATTAAATTTCCATAATTTAATTCATGCCAGTGGTTTTTAAAACCATGTCTTGTTTGCCCAATTCACCATTTCATTGTAAAAAAAAATTACTGTTACCATTTCCCTGTAAAAAAAAATTACTGTGTAAAAAAAACATTTACTGTGTTTTTTCCAGTTTACCGTCTTTGGTAAAATACCTTTTATCTTTCATTTATTAGATATTCCATATTTGTTGTTGAAATGCACTCCTGGAAAAATGTCGCACATTAAACATATGATAAATGGTGCATTTATTACATGGGCTTTGGCTGGAGTGGTTTAATCCAAACTGCTTTTACCTCCGATGTGCTCCATGTAAAARCACGTGTCCACCAAATAAACCACAGTAGTTTTTCTCGGCCCGCCTTCACATAATTAACCTCCTCTCTATTTCAATCCCTGATATGTATGTGCGCCCTCCATCCAACCTTTGACTTTTCCRSATTATAAATTGAGATTCGTGCCCATGATATGATTTGACGTGATTCCATAAATTAAATATTGGATTAAATATTAATATAAATATTTTAATATAAAAATATTTATATTAATAATAATAAACCCCTTTTTTCTATTTTCTAAGGACTTTGGGCATATGAGGCTTAACACGTGACTTTGTGGATAGGATTAGAGTGCTTAATAAAAGGAATWTTTTTTATTTTCAACAGGAATATGAATATAAGGGTAAAAATGAATGAAGTGATGGAACTAAGGGATTTAAATAAGAATTAAGGCTAGGTATAGGCTTGGGATATTTGTCAATTTTTTACTCGTGGAGTACATGATCATTTTGGATGATCCATTGGGTGAAGGATTTAGGTGATGGGAGCTTGACAGAGCTGGTGAAAAAGTCTTAAAATCTGAGTGGAAAGATAACACAAGGACAAGTTGCTTTGGAAAAATAAAATGCAGATTAGCAGGTGATAATACCATCAACTTCCGATATCGGGGGTTGGAAAAAACTGTTTTGAGTAGACCGTTTTTCTCCCCGATGTACCTCTGGTGTCGCCACGCATCCACAAATGAAACCACGGTATTTTTCCTCAGCCCACCTTCGATTGATTATCCTTCGCGCTACTTCACCGCTCGATATGTGCTTCAACAGTTGATCTGGGCTACTTCAAGATCGACGGTCCGTCGAGTCCTACCTTTCGTGCCTCCGCTAAATTTTTCCACATGCCGTCATATAAGACCTTATCTTCCAAACTATCACACTTCCATAGCTATATGGATCTTCACTAAATTTCTGAGACTTGGATCTATCCAAAAATTGTTATGGTGATAACAGACTGGAACTTGTGTCTTAAAAGACTTCCAGATTCTTTCTCCTTTGTATCGATGGATATAAGCTTGCCAGCATTGGCTCTTTTTGCCTCTTTATTTGACTCTTTCTCTATGTTTTCTTGCCTGGACAGTATTGGTTTATTTTTGCCACTGTCAATGTAGAAAAGTCACATGTAAAAAGATTATATTATGTTTAATATAATGTGAAATTTTCTTTTGGAAAAAAAAAACTATGTATGAGGCTTCTAAATGTCCAATGTTTCAAGTGGACACTCCAACCATCATTAAGGACATAAAATCTCATGTGGTAGAAAAGAATGATGAGTTACATATTTATAAAATAGGAGAGCAAGTGACCATTGAGGGAAAGAAAAAAATGCTAATTAAATAATGGGAAGTAGTCGTTGAGATTGGGAGATGAAAAATATTAATTAATGGTGATGAGAAAAAATATTGAAATAGGGGTCAAATTAGTGGAGAAATAATAACAATAATGAGAGATTAAAAATTATAAATAGTCATTGAGTTAAATAAATGCAAAGAGGGGAAAATGACTAGAATGATAATAATATTAGGGGAGGATATTACAAAGATTTAAGATAATAAAATTAAATAAAATAAAGGCTTTGCAAGAATTAAAGTTAGAAAATAAAATAGGTGAAAATCATTAAAAATATAAAATCTAAGGAAAATTTTCTTGAGTTAAATAAATGCAAAGAGGGGAAAATTGTTAGAATGATAATTAGATTAGGGGAGGATTAGAAATATTTAAGAAAAATAAATTAAATAATATAAAGGTTTTGCATAAATTAAAGTGAGAAAATAAATTAGGCTAGAAACATTTTGAAATATAAAATAAAAGGAAGTGGAGAGATTGAACGAAGAAGTGCGGAGCCAGGAAGTCGGGATGGGGGAGGAACAAAGAAGGACAAGAGGAGAGGAGGAAGGATGAGAAGGAACAATATATTAAAAGAGGATGCCTAATGGTCGAGGTGATGAATGGTGGGATTCGAGGATTGGTTCATCTTGTATCCATCCTCTCGGTTAAATTTTTTGGGATGCTATTATATTTCAAGGGCTTCCCAAATGAGACAGGAGGAGTAATGAGGGGCGAAGGCTAGAAATTTAGTTTGTTCAAAGCAAATAAGGTGCTTAGAGTTATGATAGTGTTTGGCAATATTTTATTTTGAGATTCGATTATAAGTGGTATCATCTATATGTTGTTTAAGTTTGTCTTTAAAGCTTCTACTAGTTTGATCTATGTAAGATTTCCCACAGGAGTAAGGAATTTGTTAAACTCTCGGGCCAAGCATTGGGTAGGATTTTTCTTTACCAATTTTGAAAACTTGTTTTAGGGTTTTGTAAGGTTTGAATATGGTTTTAATATTCTTCTTGGCTAAGAGCTTCAAGATATGATCAATGATGCCCTAGATATAAGGTAGAGATATAAGAGCAAGAGGAGGGGATGAGGGTGAGGTGATTTTAGGTTTAGGATTGTTGGATGAGCAGAAAGTGAGGGTGATTTGAGAGAAAGAGTAGTCGTTGGAAAAAATGGTTTTGGTTAGGTGGGCCTTTTCCTTAGCGAGGAATTGAGGGGAAGAGTTACAGATAGCCCAAGTAACCAAGGTTTTTAAGACAACAAAATTTTGATTTGGATGATGGTGGGAGCTGTCATTGAGGTATCTATCAGTGTGATTTTTCTTCCTATAGACTTGGTGGGAGTGGAGCCATCAGGAAGACGAGAGACGAGGACATCCATGAAAGGATTAAGAGAGTTGTCTTTTTGGCTTTCCATAGTGAATTGGATGTGAGGGGAAAGGTCGTTAAGATGATTGAAGAAGGAGGTTAAGTTGGTCTGGCCATGAAGCCAAATGAAAAAAGTGTCAGCTACAAAACAAACAAACATTGAGGTTTGAGATGAAAGTTGCTTAAGGCTAAAAATTCAAAATGTTCCATGAAAATATCAACAACCACTTATTAAATTTTTATTTTAAAAATTACAATCAAAATTAAAATATGATTAAATAATTATTAAATCGATACCCTATCCCAATTTCCTATTATTGTCATTTTTCATATAATAAAAATTAATATAGCCAAATCTTATTGCTACTATGACATTTTAAATTAAAATTATCTTTATACAAACTTAATTGAAAAAATGTAGGTATCATACATTTCTCTATGATTAATGGCCTCTTATGAACAAGATAATGAGAAATCCTAAATTTTCATTATCATTGTCCTAAAGTAAATAGGACAAGATTGAATATAGTGACTTTGATCAAATTTCAAAATAATACAACAATTAATTTATATAGCATAATACAACATAATTTATTTCAGTGTTTAATTTATACAACATAATTTATTTAAAAATAATACAACTTTTAATTTATACAACTTAATACAACATTTAATTTATACAACATAATTTATTTTTTAATTTATAGAGCATAATACAACATAATTTATTTTAGTGTTTAATTTATACAACATAATTTATTTAAAAATAATACAACTTTTAATTTATACAACTTAATACAACATAATTTATTTCAGAATAATACAACACCACAATCCATTTAATTTATTTAACAACATTATTGAGTTTTTCATTACTCCTCATAATCAACTTTATGAATTCTTTTGCAATTTTGTAGATGGAGTGATGTCCTTCTTCGTTTATGTTTGCGTGTAGTTGGGATGGATATATTGGTTGTTTGGTTGCTTGCTAATTGTAATAGTCCTCTAGATGTATCTTCTATTATGGTAGTTCATGACAACAACTCTTGCCATAATGAATTCCTATATAAACCTACCTCTAGTTACACCTGTATTGAATGACGGACTTGTAAATATAAGGTAGTAATTCTTCCATAACTGCAAACAAATCGTTGTATAACTAAATTCAAGAATTCAAGCCAAAACAGACATTGGAATTCATTCAAAGATTCATGGAAATTATGATAAGATGTGGAAGAGGGGGGAAATCAATAACTCATTAAAACAAATATGCTTATTAAATACCACATTAACCTTCTTTGTAAGCATTTTTACCTCCTCACTTCTAGGGGTAACTAGAGGATAATTTTTCTCCATGATTCACATTATAGATAGTAGTTCTAATAATGACATTCCAGACTGTCCACAGATAGTTTCCCACAAATTCCTTCCATTACATGCCCAACTCACTCATATCAGGATGACATGGTGCATTACAAACTGAGGTACATTGTTTTGACACTTTATATTGAGTGATAATGTCAATGTTTGGGTCATGAAAATGGTGATCATGGGTAGAGTTGGATAATGAATCATGATTCTTTGAATTTATACTATTTCCTTCTTTCACCTTGGTGGTCATCATCATTTACTAGTCAAGTGTTGTCACTCTTAGTAAACATTCTACTACTAAGGGGTCTTAATGGAGGTAACATGTCCATATCCTTTACCATGACTAACATATTCCATATATCCTTTCTTCGTTGTTCTTTCTTTTGGGTTGTTTTTTACATGTATCCAAAAAAGGTCTATGCTTCTTTTGGGTTTGTTATTTCTTTACCGTTTATGAGAGATAAAGGAATTATTTTATGTTTTAGGGCTTGTATTGTGTGAGAAGGGTGTTATATCTCTCATATAAATAAGATAAGAACTTCTCACTTGTAATTCATTGCTACTTGCATAGATATATCATTATTTGTCTACTTCCACATTCTCTCTTACGAAAAATGCTATGGATGAATAATTAGAGTGATTTTTTGGAGAAGATGTGTTTATGTATTATTTCCTACTACATGGATATTCATTTCTAGGGATGAAATATTTCTTGAGTAATCGGTCTATTTTCATCTTTTGTTTTTGTTTATGAATGCATTTAAGTGTAATGTTATTTATCTATTGATGGTTTGGCATTCTCTTGGATTATTCTTGAACAAACCCTTCTTATCAAAGTTCTTGGAAGGTTACTAATGAAGAACCTTCCCTTGAATTTTCTTTAATATTTTAGGAGGATCTCCTAGCGTTAGTAGTGAACAACCTATAGGTATCACCCTAAAAAATCCATTCATTTCTCTCCAAAGGAATCCATAATTAACCCCATATGCCCAAAAATATAGTAGACATTAATCACTCTCCCAATAGTCAAACATTTAACTACAGAAATTACTCCATTTTTACCATTTCAAGGTTAATTTAGGGTTTTATTACAACAAATTTTCATTTTCATCATAAATAACCTATGCGTTTTGACTTTTATGCATATTGTTGACCTAATAAACATTGTTAAAACCCTAATTTGTATTTTTGAAGTGTTAGTACATCCTTTTAGGGAAAAACATATAGGTTTTTAGGGTTGTTATATGCCCCTTAATTTTCTGATTTTGTTAGTTAATGAAACCTTAATTTAGCTCATGTTTTGTCCCTTTTTATTCATTGAATTATTACTTGTTAAAGGGATAGTTTATTTGCTAATTTTATAACTTATTTTACTGTTGTAATTTGATATGTTTTTTCAATTTTTACAACCCTAGGCCTTTTCTTCATTTGTAGTTTTTGGAGATACTCTCGAGCATTAACTTGAATTGGAAAAGATTTTAGATTGATCTAGATCCTCATCTCTTCAAATCTATAAAGTTCTTTGTCTTACCACGTTATTATTACCTTGTTTATGTTATTTCATTGGTGGTATATTTAGTAGTTACCCAGGGGACCCCAGACTTGATTGTGTCTTACATAAGGATTCTTGAAGGATACTAGGTAAGCCTCCCTTGTATTGGATTTACTCCTTCACTATACAAAGGGAAGTTGTTTCCTAGGTGACAGTGGTGACATCTTACGATGTTCCACTAGTCTTGTGCCTTGTGAGGGATTTGCACTAAGGTTCTAAATTGTGTGGTAACAAGGACTACAACAAAGTGTGCCTTTTGTGATGAGATTCTAAAAGTTTTGATCTTAATATTTCAAATCTACACAAGGATGTTAAATTTTAGATTGAAAAAAAAAAAAAAAAACAATAATCGATTAGGAGATCAAATCTCGCAAAGATATACCAAAGAAAGAATGAATACTCCCTCCATTTGATAAAGATTTCAAATCCTACAAATATCTACATAAGGACATTAAATTTCTATCAAATATAGCTACAATTGAAAAATATTGTAGACACCTTGTACCTATGCAAGTCTAGAGAGAGTGACGACCATGGTTAGATTTATAGGAAAGCTAAAGAAAACATTGTTGGTGAAGCACTGGAAAATGGGGCATTCAATAGTATTGAAAGCATACAATTATCCCACAACATTATCATTGTTGGTAAATGGGGAATTCGATAATAGTGAAAGGGTCTCATTTATAAAAACATACATACACTTGATATAGTTGATGCCCTCTCTCATTGCTTCTGATTCCTGGTAGTTGCCTAGTGATTTTTCTAATGGATTCTTTGAAATCCCTCAAATTGTATTTGCTTCCATCAACTTTAATTCCTAAAAACAAACTACCAATTAATATTACACATATAAATTCTCATTTTGTAAAAAAGAGTCAATATGGAAGTAGTATCATAATATATGATCACTTGATGCTTTAAGAACCTTGAGAATGTGTATATTATGTCTTCTATAACTTTGATAGGGAATCTCAGTTGCATCACACACATAATATCTTCATTGTAATACTCATACATAAATATTAGGCTACCTGAACCGAATGATACTGAAAGATGATCTACAGAACCTGAACCGATGGGAAAGATAAATAGCTTGGACATGGACGGAAGGAGGCGGTATGCCAAAAACATGGAAAAAGAAATTTTTAATTAATTAATGTGTAAAAATCACCTACTAAATCGTAATTAAATGCAATTAACTTCCATTAAAGAGTACAATGAAGATATTCCTCAAATACTTTCCATTCCTTAAATTCTATCCAAATCTGTCATCATTGTTGTTGGATTACTCAGAGGGAGGGTGAATCAATAATGAGCAATTTATACCACTTATAATCCTTTTAACCACAATTTATATTCCTTTAACTTATTTAACATTGTTCATCAGTTCACCATTAATATGTTATTGCATCATATAACATTAACATCCATCAATGTATAATAAACAATAATAGGCATCCACACAATGCACAATACTCTAGTATTTTACGTGGAAATCCAATGTGGGAGAAAACCACAAAATGATTTTCTTATATGTCTTTAATAATTGCATTCAAGGAAGCACCAACTTCCAATTCTCCAGCTCCAACTGGAAGGAGGCTCTAACCCCCTAGTTTCTAAGGCTACAACCTGAGGGAAGCTTAAACTCCCCAATTCTCTGGCTACAACCAGAAGAAGGCTACAACCCCCTATGTTCTCCGGCTACAACCACCTATCAATGCCTCGTCCTGCCACCCTAAAATATAAGTGTCAAATGATGAAACCACTGCCACACTGTCACTATGAGACATATCACTATAAACTTGTACCAGTTTATTCCAATAACCCGTCACAACATGTACCAACAACCTATACCAATATGTACCAATAACCTGTAATCAACCTGTACCAACATATACCAAATACAAAAACAACTTGTACCAATACTCCCCTCAATATATCAAATCTGATAACGTAGATCTCATACCCAATATCACAAGAATATCACTCAAACCATGTGCCAACAATTCACATCAATCATGTACATCAACACTATACAAAGATAACCAACAACATGTATCAATCACGTATAAAAAAACAAACCAAAATATGCCTCAACAAGATGTATCAAGATCACCATGTACTTCAAGTATGTATCTCATTCATGTACCCAATCATATACCTCTACCTAATACCAATAACATACACCAAGATAACCAACAAGATACCTCTGGCAATACACCACACTCTTCATAAATCAAATACCATAAACCCTCACATCAACCATGTGCCACAACCTCACTATTATACAACCTCTATCTATACCAATAACTTCAGCAACATACCTCAACCAAAATCCCTCAAACATGAACCAATACTAAACTCTAGTAGATTTGCCTCAGATCAACTCTACAGCAAGCCCTAAACTTCCAAGTGGGAATCCAATAGATTTACAAGGCAAACTCTCAACCAAATTCATAAATTCAACACTACACATATGAAAACCATATTTTTTTCTTCTTGTAGCATTCTACTGTCATGGTTATGCTACTGCAATTCTTCTGCCACAGTTTTTCTCACGCGATTCTGTTGTCGTGGTTTTGTTATCGTGATTTTTCTCTATCAATGATACCTGCCCAAATAACCTTTCACAAAATAGATATTCAATGATATTCAATAGGTAAGGTAGGTGCTAGTGGGAGAGTCTTTCTCTCTTATTTATACTTCCATGTAGCTTCCTCAAGGGTTTACCTTCTAACCAACTTAACCCAACTTCCTTCTTCTAGGGCTAACCCACTTCTAACCACTTGTCCACTTACAACCACTTTATCCACAAATAGTAATCTCTCCACTTCTAGTTGCAACTAACTTTATTATTTAATTAATTTCCTTTGCAACCACTTTAACTTATCCATAAATAGTAAACTCACCACTTCTTGTTGCAACCACTTCATTATTTAAATTATTTCTCTTTGCAACCACTTTGACTACTTTAATATTTATATATTTTCTCTTTACTCACAACTTCTTGTTGCAACTAACTTTTCTATAATTAGTCAATTCATAACTTCTTTTCTCTTAACTAACTTCTTGTTGCAACCACTTTATTATTTAATTTATTTCTTGGTCAACTAATTTGACTATTCAATATTCTCATCACAACTACTTTACCATAATTACCAAACTCACAGCTTCTTGTTGCAACTAATTTATTTTTTATTATTTTCATAATGCAACAACTATATCCATGATTAAATCCTAGTTACCATCAAGTTGACTAGTACACTTCTTCTAGGATCTTCTAGAATATTTGACTTCTTTGACCTTCTAGGATCTTCTAGATAACTCATGAGTGCTAATTTTTAATACTTTTCATAGATAATAGCACAAATAGGATCACTAAGAGAAACAAAATCATAAGGTTCACAACATTTTATCCTGGGAAACCCCCATGGGGGAGAAAACCCAACAAAAGCTTTCTTAATATAGATTTCCAATACAATGCCAAGATAGAGACCAAAACACTAGAGATAATCCAACACTAAGCATGTTCCTCTCTCTCCTCCTTCTTGCAATTGCATCTACCTCCAAATGATGCGTACTAGATGAGTGACTTGAGTGAGTGAGTAAGTGAGGCACCATCCTCACTTATTTATACTATCTTGGAGGTGCTAGGGTTGTGTCTCTTCACCAAGATGGGCCGACTTCTTCAACTAGTGGCTAAAACCACTTTAATTATCCCTAGGGGTTGACTTTACAAACAACACCATATAACTATGGTTTGACCAATCCACAAAAAGGGATTTGGTCTTAACAAGACCCAGCATGATCAATCCACAAAAGGGGATTTGATCTATAAGAAAATAACTCAAATATAATTAGAATATTCTTTGCAGTTACAATATTTCAACACTCCCTCTTAACAAGAAGGGTATTCTACTGACATGACCCAATACAACATCATCATCAGGAGACGGAGAGGGAAACATCATCATCAACATATGTAACATTGACTGACACATCTATAAATCATCGGAATTTTTTCTCGTCGTCAATAACATCATCGTTCACAGCATGGAGTTGGAGTAACATCATCATCCTCATCAGCATGAGGCTAAAGTAACATCATCGTCATCAGCAACATGAAACATCTTCATCCTCATTAGCATGAGTCTAAGGTAATATCATCAACATCATCAACATGAATATGGAGTAGCATCATCATCATCATCGATATGAAGTTGAAATAACATCATCATCATCATTAACAGCATGAAGTTGAAGCATCAACATTAATAGCATGAAGCTAGACTAAAAATATCACCAACACGAGGTTGGTACACCATCATCAACAACATGAGGTTGGAACAACATCATCAACAAAACGAGGTTGGAACAACAACATCATCGACAACACGAGGTTGGTACAAAATCAACAACAACATAAGGTTGGTACAACAACATCATCAACATGAGGCTGAGACAACAACATCATCGGCATGAGGCTGAGAAAACAACATCATCAGTACAAGGCTAAGATAACAACATCATCAACACGAGGTTGAGATAACAACATCATCATCACGAGGCTGAGATAACAACATCATTAGCATGTGGCCACAAAATGAGGCAAGTGCAACAACAACATTTTTTGGTACTCTGACATACTGTCCTTACCGGACCTTTGGGATCTGCCCAGGAATCAAAATATTCCCTAGGATATAAAATCCTAATGGAGATACCATGTGGTACTATGACAGACCATCCTTACCGAACCTCCTGGATCTGCCTAGGAATCAAAATATTCCCTAGGATATAAGATCCTAACAGACCTACCACTATTGACCACAATTGGCATATACATGCACATGTACTATGATAGACCGTCCTTACCGGACCTTCGAGATCTTCCAAGGGATGATCAATCCCCTAGGATATAAAATACTAATAGAGCTATTTGTTATTGGTCAGGATACTATAGTATTATCAAAATCACTCCCCCTTTCGAGGGTGGCCCTTTCAGACAACCAAAAGCTTGTCTCATAAGTGATCAAACTTCACACGAGATAGAGGCTTGGTCAACACATTTGCAACTTGATCATTTGTTCCCACATATTGGAGCTTTATAGCTCCCCTCTGCACCATATCACAAATGTAGTGATAATGGATCTCTATGTGCTTCGACTTATCATTGAATAATGGGTTCCCCATCATATTTATGCAACTTTGGTTATCACATAGAATCATGGTGGCTTCCATCTCTAGATCAAATAGACATGTTAACAACTTTTGAAGCCATATGGCTTCACAACTAGCGGAACATGTTGCAATGTATTCTGCTTCTTTCGTGCTAAGATCAATATTGGATTGCTTCCTGCTCTGCCATGAATTCATGGTTGACCCCAGACTGAAACAAAATCTTGAAGTTCTCTTTCTATCAGAAACACTTCCAGCCCAATATGAATCAGTATATCCATACAGTCTGAAGTCATGATCTCCAGTACAATCGAGACCATATTCCAACGCACCCTTAAGGTATCTCATCACATGTTTTGTAGCTGCAAGGTGAACACATATGGGCTCTACCAGATACTAACTCAAGGTGTTCACAACAAAATATATATTTGGACTAGTATTCATCAGATACAACAACGAACCAACAATTTGTCTGTACAAAGTAGCATCAACCAATTTTGACGAAGTATCTACCAAGAGCTTCAACTTTGTTTCCATGGGTGTGTTCATGGCTTTACATTCCAACATATCAAAAATCTTCAATATTTCAACTGCATACTTCCCTTGGTTAAGGAATATCTTCTCTAGGCTCTGCCAAACTTCAAGACCTAAGAAATAATGCATCAGGCCTAGGTCTTTCATCTCAAACTCTGCAGGAAGATTCTTCTTACAATCTGTGATGAGCTTTTCTTCTCCAGTTAAGAGTAAGTCATCTACATACAATAGAAATATAACTAGATCATCATTCATAACCTTGAAGTAAAGGCTAGAATCAGCTTTACTCTTGGTAAATCCCAAGCTCGTCAAGGAACCATCAATTCTTCCATACCAAGCTCTAGGAGCTTACTTTAATCCATACAAATCTTTCTTCAACCTACAGACATGAGTCTTTCTATCTTGTATTTCGAAATCAAATTTTCACATCTCATTGTACCAACCTGGTACACTTTCTCAGTTGCAACTCAATCTGCATAATCATGTGCTAGCTCTATGAGATTTCTACAAAAACATTATCTATCTCACTGCTTGAGAGTGTGTCCTCTACCCTCTTTGCAACTGTTCCTTTGGGACTGGGACTCTGCACCTACAGCTTCTCTGAAGCTAAGAATCATTGTAGTTGCTGAATTCTGAGAGTAACTCCTCTACTCTATCACAGAAACAACTTCATCTGAAATTGGGAGTGGCTCAATAAATGACACCGAGGGTAGCTTATGTTCTTTAATGGAGGTAACTCAATCTCAAGTATAGGGACTGTTCCCCCTGAATCTCATATTATATCATAATCATGTTTTTTCTAGTTGTCTCGATGAATACTGGAACTAATTCTTCAATTACTGGAGCAAGTGTGTCATAGTCTTCTCCCTCTTGTTGGGAGAATCCTATGGACAAAAATCATGCTTTGTACATCTTTATACTATCATATGCAACATGCTTGATTTGTTTGATCAATCTTCAAAGTCACCATTGACTTCCTTTCTAGTTTTTAAGGAAAAATACATATCCTAGTTCTTCTGACTAGCTTCCTTCTCTGTCACCGAAACAAGGGAATCTTCCCAAGAGATTGCATGTCTCCTAGAGGCCTCAAAATTTATGATCTAATATTCTCAACTCGTGGCATCTGTATGCCAGTCTCTTCATCTGATCCTTTTTGAGTTTTGATTTCTTCTGAGTCTACAAAAGTTTCATAGTCTCTGCAAGATATACTTGGTGTTGAATACCAAGTCTTAATATGAAAATTTGAGTCAGGCTTCAAGCGAATTCTGCTTCTTTTCAAGGTGGCTTCATTATACATTTGACCAAGTATACTATGAGTTCTATTCTAATGTTCGATCATCTTTGGAGCCTTCTGCTCATTACAATCAATCTTCATATGAGATATTTTGTATCTCAAAGGTAGCTTCTTCTTCATGTTCATGGATGTATACGATCATTTATACAACTTGAATAGTTTGCTTCATGTCTCATCTAACATGTTGTCTCCTGCAACCATCATTATAGCTCCCTCAAATTTATCACCTATGACCTGCCCAAAACAAGGACAACAAGGAAGAAACAACAGACAAGAATAATACTCTTTATAATAATAATAAAACAATAGCAAGAACAATCGTCGGAGTATCTCCTTTAGAGCTATCACTTGTGACTTGTTTGAAACAAAAATAAGAAATACAGTAATAGGAAATGAGAGCAACACTCTTCTAGTGTTGTGATCAATCATTCCTCCATGGTAACCTGGAAACAAAACAAGAATTTTATTCCTGGAGGAGATGTTAGTTATATCTGGTAAATGATTACATTAAGCATTCATCTCGATAATTCTCACATGCTACCAAGTATAAAAGTTTTCAATGATTGTTATCACAACTATAGTGTTTACTTGTAAGTTGTCGAACTTGACATATGCAAATTTTATCAACTTAATCAATCAAACCTGGAACATGGGTTCTTTGTCCTCAAGAATGAGTGTTGTTTCTTTTCTTCAATTGAGTCTCCTTCACTTAAGATGACAAGTATTATCTTCAACCTATCCTCTATACTGAGATAATATGATTTCTTGACAAAAATCTAAGTTAGAGAATAAAATCTATAATCTCAACTTTAATCAATCCAATACCTTGACTTTAATTTTGACCAATGGTTAGTATGATGGTCATAGCTTCAACATACAACCTAGATTTTCATAAGATCAAAATAATGTCATAACAAATAGATGCATATCAAAATGATCAAATCTGGGGTGCATTGTTCCTTTGAATGTGTTGGATCTGAGATCCTTTTGGATCTATGATTTAAAAGATACTTTCTCCTGCAAATACCCTTTATAATGATAATAAATTTTAAACACATGTAAGTACATACCTCTGATAGTAATGCGTACTAGGACAATAAAACAATAGTTCCAACACTTCACAAAAACTTTCACTCCAACTGGTACTACATCTGATGTTGTCACTGCAAATGGTGTTGCAACTGGCATGAAGGAACTGGCATTGCAAATACAGTTGATACTACAACTGCAACTGATACTGTAACTGCAACATCAACTTAGGGTTTTATGAGAAAACCCTAATTTTTCAACTTCAAATTTTGAAATTTCAATCCAGGGACTAGATGCGTTGGGCTCAGGCGAGTAGGTTGGAGTTGTCTATTTTAAAAAATTCCAAGTTTTATCCCTTGAAACTTGACCTACGCAAATATGGACTGGTACTTTTGGTACTAGTTCTGGTTTCCTAGTTTTCTGGTACCAGTCAAAACTAGGTTTTTACTTTTCAGAGACTCTGGCCATTGAAAAGGTGTGTTGAAGCTCCCAAAGAGTTAGTTATGCTAGGGTGCACTTCCCTAGATGGTTTTTAGTCAGAAATTCCCTTCCAATAAAAATCCCTAATTTTCTTGTACGACAACAATGACGTTTTTGGTTACCCAGTGAAAGGTGCTCTACTCAATTTAGCTCTGAAACCATGTTAAGTTTTAATGATTTTCATAGATAATAGCACAAATAGGATTGTTGAGAGAAACACAATCACAAGGTAAACAACATTTTATCCTAGGAAACCCTCACGGGGGAGAAAACCCAGCAAAAACTTCCTTAATATATATTGTCAATACAATGCCAAGATAAAGACTAAAACACTAGAGATAATCCAACACTGAGCATGCACCTCTCTCTCCTCCTTCTTTCAACTGCAACTACGTCCGAAATATGCGCACTAGATGAGTGAGTGAGTAAGTGAGGCACCATCCTCACTTATTTATACTAGATGGGAGGCATTAGGGTTGTGTCTCTTCACCAAGTTGGGTCGACTTCTTCAACTAGTGGCTAAAACCAATTTAATTATCCCTAGGGGCCGACTTCTTCAGCTAGTGGCTAAAACCAATTTAATTAGCCCTGAGGGACGACTTTACAAACAAAACCATATAACTATGGTTTGACCAATCCAAAAAAGGGGATTTGGTCTTAACAAGACCCGACATGATCAAACCACAAAAGGGTATTTGATATATAAGAAAATAACTCCAATATAATTAGAATATTCTTCGCAGTTAAAATATTTCAACAATGAGGGTTCTCCAACTTCACATGGTCATAAATCTCTAACCGTGAGGAGTTATGTGATGTTCCACATATCACCAGAAACGACATGACATGTACTATCCATAAAAATAGTCTTACCTTAATATTCATTGATATTCATGCCTTTATACTCGGGTCCCTTACCCATATCCCGTTGTCTTCTTTATGTCTTACTCAATTCCCTTACCCATATTTTTTTTCTACCGGAATTCACTACCAGAATTCTCCAGTGGTGGACATCAATCTCTAAGGGTTTACATCAATCTACAATATCACTCTCCAAGGGTTGAAATCAATCAAAACCAACAATCCAAACCAATTTTCCATCAACCTAAGCCAATTGTCTGAAAATCTCCCCCTTTGGAATTGATGGCAACACCAACATTGATGGAAACACTTAGTCATGATAAAATTCTTGCTCATACTCCTCATCAATATTTTTATATTTCCCCCTTTGACATCAATGGAAAAGGGTATATCCTTTTGGGGTTGCTCCCCCTGTCGAAATGCCTTTGATCTTTCTCTATGTTTCTAAGCCTATGATTACTCTCTCTCTCCCTTCATCTGAATAATATATTCCCCTTTGAAAAAGAGTATCACTATGATGCAACACTGAAGTCATATCGTTCATGCTTTACTTGTTACCACCGCTCCCCCTGGAATCATGCCTATGTTCTCTCTGTCTAGGAATCTAACTCTTTATCCATGAATATGAGAAATCTCTCCTCCTAGAGTCATACCTCTATTCTTACCTATCTTCCTAAAAACTTCTATGAACGATATTTCTACATGTCTTCCTGCTTTTATTTCTCTCCCTTGATTTTTTTGCAAGATGTCGTGTAGATGACATGTAGGGCTTCTTATACCTTCTTCCTTTTGGATTTTTTTTCCATTGGTGCTTCCTTGTGTAATCGAATGACATATATGAAAACCATTCAAGAATAAGAATTCAAATATGCATGTTTCATTATCATCCATTATGATAATGTTCCTTTATCTCTTAACCACTCTTTGAAACAATATATGAACTAGTCTTTGAATCCATGCTCTCATCCAATGTYATATATCTTTCCAAACCTGCTAAGTCTTCTTAAGAATCCATCTATGTCCATAACTCTACTACTCAATTTTCCACAACAATGACCCATGTGTCACTATACTATTATGAAATCTTCATTGTTGCAACTGATCATCAAATGTCAGATGTGTCCAYTGGTCTTGTCTATCTATAATCCAAACTCTGCATATCTGGAACAACCTGTGTTGAAGATATCTTAGTCTGAATACAATCATAGACTTCTTCCTGTGTAATTTTTTCAACTGATCAATCTGTCATACTGAACTTCTGCTAATTTAATGCTCTGAGTTTGTCTGCTCAAACTATGTAAGCTACTCAAAATATGGTTCTTTGATCTATCTCAGCTACTTCATAGACTCCTCCTGTCTAATACTCATATTACTTGGGAGTCTCCAAGCCAGATGGCTCAGAAAAATATATGCTCAAATGCAGAGTCATCATCATCTTGGTTGGTAGGCTCAACTTCTTTATGAACTCTGACTACTTTCTTTTTGTATGTGGATTCATCTTGCACTACAATACCTGAAAGTACAATCTATTGAACTTGTTCCTTATTTACATGTCCTTTTTTACTTTCATTTCTTTTCCAAACCTTTCTGTATCCAATATCTTCATTTTCTTTGTAGATTTGTCTTCATCCCGTGTTATTTCCAAACTTGCGATCTCTGGGACCTGGTATTTGTTCACCTGTTATTCATGTTTTCTTATCCATAATTTCTTATATCTGATATCAATGTTCTCTTTAATGGAAGTATCGATCATGCTTCTACAATTATGCGCTATGTGTCCATAGTTATGACATTTGTAACATTCAATTTTATGTGGGATCACATAAGCATTTATTTCTTTAAGATTTCTTCCATAAGCCCTGCAATCTCCAACCTTATGTCCAAAGTTAGTACAATAAAAACAATGACCATAAAATAAATTTACATACATGGGAGTGAATGGTGTAGTCATGTTGAATTCCTTCCTTGGATGATCATGATTGAAGCTTCTTTGTGGCTTGAATGTGGAGGGTCTTCTTAAATATGTATCTTTGTCATTTTTCTTAGATTTCGGTTGACCATGATTCCTTCCTTTGAGTACTTCTGCAAAAATTTTGCTCTTTTCTTCATTCTTCTTTTTTGGAAACCTAGAATGCTTCTCTGCATTCTCTATTGTTGATGTGGATGTTTCTATTTCTTCAACATTCTTGTTGAGCTTGATTACTTTGACTCTTAGTGTGACAAATTATTCTTCAAGCTTCTCAACCTCTTCTTCTTTCTTCATCATTTGAGACTTCACAACTTCTTTTGTTCTCTTTTCTTTTTCAAGTTGGATTTTCAATGTAATTATTTCTTCTTCGAGTCTTCTCTCTTCTTGACCAAACTCTTCCTCAAGATGGTTTAAGTCATCGGTCCTTTCCTTCAGATGATTTGTCAGTATATTTTCTCTCTTTTCTGCTTCTCCCTTTTGTGCTTCTATGTTGACTTCTAAACACTTCTTTTGATATTCTAGAGTTTCTTCAATTCTTCTGGCCTCTTCTAGCTGAGCTCTTAAATTTTTTATGACCTGCTGAGCTTCTTTGGAACCTTGAACACTATTCTTTTGCTTCATCAATTCTTTCTTAAGTGAATTTTTTTCTTTTCTTTCTGTCTTTAGTTCATATAAAGCACTGATTAGTTCTACTTCATAATTGTCTTCTATTTCAATTGGATTTTCTGTCTCATTACCTTCAAGGCATTCAATTTCAAGATGTTCATGTTTTTCACAATTAAATCAAAACAACATACTTATGTTGATTACATACTCTTGTTCTTTTGAATCTATCTGGCATGATGAACATATTTTCTCTTGATATGTACATGCATATTCTTTGGCATTCTCTAAATCTGAGATGGGTGAAGAATAGATATTATGTAACTTATCCCAAATTTCTTTAGTCGATGAAAATTTGCCAACCTTTTCTCTTATCAGATCAGGTAATCCTTCCCAGATGAAATCCATTGTTATTTTTTTATTCTTCTTCAATTCCTTCTTGGTTGCAGTCTTTGTTTTCTTTATAGCACTATATCTTGTCACAACTGAATACCAAATATCATATCCATGTTCCTCTAAAAAGGTTATCGTCCCTATGCTCCACATCTCATACTTTAGACCATTCTGACCATTAAACAGTGGTACTCCATTCTTAGTATATTCCATGGCCTCCTTCTAGTGGTTAAACGGTCTCTTGAATGAACCCACTCTAATACCAATTGTTTGATTACTAGGAGGGGGGGTGAATCAGTAATGAGTAATCTATACCACTTATTAATCATTTTAACCAATATGTATATTCCTTTAACTTATTTAACAATGTTCATCACTTCATCATTAATATGTTATTGGATCATATAATATTAACATCCATCAATGCATAGTAAAATTAAACAATAATAAACACATCCAAACAATGCACAATACACCAATATTTTACTTGGAAACTCAATGTGGGAGAAAACCATGAAATTGTTTTCTTATATGTCTTTAAGAATTACATTCAAGGAAGCACCAACTTCCAATTCTCCATCTCCAACTAGAAGGAGGCTCCAACCCCCTAGTTTCTTAGGATACAACCTGAGGGAAGCTCCAACTCCCCAATTATCTGGCTACAACCGGAAGGAGGCTAAAACTCCCTATGTTCTTCAGCTACATCGGAAGGTGGCTACAACCACCTATCCTTTCCCCGTCCTAACACCTTGAAATATAATTTTCAAAGGATGAAACCACTGCCACACTGTCACTGTGAGATATATCATTGTAAACATGTACCAATCTATTCCAATAACCTGTCACAACCTATACCAACATCATGTACCAATATATACCAATAACCCGTAATCAACCTATACCAATAACATGTACCAATATATACCAATAACTCGTAATCAACCTATACCAATAACATGTACCAACATATACCAAATACACCAACAAMTTGTACCGATACTCTCCTCAATATATCATATTTGATAACATAGATCTCACCCTCAATATCACAAGAATATCATTCAAACCATGTGCCAACAATGCACATCAATCATGTACATCAACCATGTACATCAACACTATACAAAGATAACCAACAACATGTACCAGTCATGTATCAACAACAAACCAAACTATGAGTCAACAAGATGTATCAAGATCACCATGTACTTCAATATGTATCTCATTCATGTACCCAATCATATACCTCTACCATATACCAATAACATACACCACGATAACCAACAAGATAGCTCTAGCAATACACCACACTCTCCATAAATCAAATACCATAAACCATCACATCAACCATGTGTCGCAACCTCACTATTATACAACCTCTATCTGTATCAATAACTTCTGCAACATACCTCAACAAAAATCCCTCAAACATGAACCAATACTAAACTTCAGTAGATCTGCCTTAGATCAACTCTACAACAAGCCATAAAATTCCAAGAGAGAATCCAATAGATTTACAAGGAAAACTCTCAACCATATTCATAGATTTTGTTGATTAAGGTTGGTTGTCATTGATGTCAACCCTTGAAGAAAGCCCGATAGCACAAAGGTTTGGGTAATGGACCCAAGATTGTTTGATGTAAATATGAATCATTATTGTCTTGGAATGGTTGATAAAAAGTACAAATGGATGAACTCCAAAGTGGTCCCCTTATGGTGAAATCCCTCACGGGAAGACGCTTTGCAGATTGAGTTATCCTAGAAGTATGGTTAGAGAACCCATGCTTATTTGTGGAACACTGAGATAAAGGTAAGTGTATTTTTCCTTTAAACTATCATATATAGATAGTTATTTTCATGCCATTTCCGATGGTATGTGGAACGTCACATAACTCCTCACGTTTAGAGAGTTATGGCCGTGAGAAGTTGGAGAACCCGGGTTTGGGTAATGGACCCAAGTTTGTTTGATGGATAATTGTATGAGTTTTGATATATTTGCAGGTAATACTATTATATATGGATAGTACATGTCATTCCATTTATGGTGGCATGTGGAACGTCACATAACTCTTCACGGTTTGAGAGTTATGGCCGTACAAAGTTGGAGGACCCTCATATGTCATCTAGAAGCCCCAAAAGGTCAAAGTAGTCAAAGTGGTTTAAGATATTTTAGAAGGTAAATAATAAAGTGAAGTGATGAGTGTACTATAATTCAAAGTGAATACAAAATAAATTATTTAAATAATAAATTTAATGGAGAAATTAAAAGTGGGTTAACCCTAAAATAAGGAAAGTGGGCAAAGCGACCTAGAAGATGTTTTTAAGGAAGCTACTTGGAGAGTATAAATAAGATGCAAGGATATCTCATTTTAAAACACACTTGAGAACATTGAATATCTATAGGTGTCTTAGATAACCAGCGGATATCTAGGCTGAATTTCAGATGGAAGTTGAATAAAAGAAGGTCAGAATTCAAGGGAGGATAAATTATTTTGATGATGCTTTCTAAGGTATGTTATTTACAGGTCATTTCACCATTTTCGAAAAAAAAAAAAAAATTGGAATGATTCAGACCATGAAATTGATATTTCATTGAGGAAACATATTCAAGTATCTATGGTAAAAAATTCATCTTGCGAGTCTTTGTATTTTTGGATTTACACTCTGTGGAAAATAGGGTTTGTGGCTAATCCTAAAACTAGTCTAAATAGGTGTTTCAAGTAAAAACGTCATAACTTATTCATAATAGATCCAAATTCTGTAAGACCAAATGTGTTGGTTATAGTACAGTCGGTAGTATTTTTCGTAATATTTTCAGATCCATTCAACAAATATTCTGTGTGGGGAACGCTCTACAAGGTCGCTCTCTAGAATAATCTAGAATTCAACAAGGTATGCCATTTTTTCTATAACTCCTTTTCTAAGAGGTTCCAAGCAGTGGCACCTGGATGAATTGCACAAAACACAATGAATAACAGTGTATATCATTTTTAGATCTTTATTCATTACAAATGTTAGCAATCAAAATGCAATGGTATTTTGAGAGTGTCCTTATTTACTCTTTATTTGATTTTGTCGTTTTCTTAGGTTTTTTGGCCAATGTCATACTTCTAGTTCTTCATGAAATCTCTTGTTGATCGCCTTTACCTACATTCCAAATCATTGTCAGTATTTCCTAAACCCTATTTTTATGCTTCTTTAGATTTGAAATTGTTATGAAATAAAGTAAGAAGTGGTGGGTGCTTGAAGTGTTGTAATCCTCAGCTAGTGTTCTACTCCTAAAATGATACATGCACCTAGCGTAAATCTCTATATAAGCATATGCTTAAATTTCAAGCCTAAGAAACAAGCTCAAGCCATGAGATAACCCATGAGCCAAGTCACATATCTATACATAGTATAAGTCAACACACAACCAACACAAGTGCAAGCTCTCCATTCTACATGTGTCATCGAAATAGTTATGTTAGAGTTAGCATGTATAAAGGCCAAAGCCACGAGTTAAAATTACATGCCCAACTCCTCTACTAGCCATGTAATAAACCAAGTCAAATCTATGAGTCGATACATACAGCCAGGCCATGAGTCAAACCCAAATCAAAGCCCATTCCATGAGTCAAGCCATCAATTAAGCCTCGAATCAAGGTGCCATGACAAGTTTTAAGATTGTACAGGTGTTTAAGCAGTTTCATTGCCAGGTATCGGGCCACGAGGAAGAGCAACAAACAGAGGCGATGTGTGGGTGCCTTTTCGATTGAAGATAGCTTAATTTTTGGAAGGCGTTTGGGCCATGTTGTAGAACCATGAAGAAGAAGGTGTCAACGCAGTGTTCCAATCTGCAAAACATCATAGTCGACTAAAAAAAGGGATGTAACAAGATATTCAAGATATGAATGTTATGGTAACAGGATTGGAGGATATTTTATACCATCTATACCCATCCAAGATAACCATGAAAATCTTCAGCCTCAGTCACATTCTTAACTTTCAAAAGATGTAAATAAAGATGATATCATGAGCTTCTCTGAAAAATCAACTATGTCTTCACCATATGCATTATATCAATAACAATCATTGTTGATTTCTGCTATTGAATCATCTGGTAAGTAAGTATATCTAATCCTGATGTAACAACAACAGATACCAAATAGTGATGCCAACAAACCAGGAAATGGTCTTGGATTAACCATTGAACAAGCTCAGCAAAATGCCAATATTCAGTTTCCAGGATTTGTGAATAATCTAGGAACACCTGCCTAATCCCAGAACTTTCGACGGCTAATTCTCCCCTGTTTCATACCCATAAGCCGTCGAAATCATAGAGATAGATAAAAGGTCAATATTATGGCTCAAAGTATATGATTTTGAAGGCAATAATCAAAGGAGTTTTCAAGACAATTATTCATATCAGTTTTGTTAAGGATTACCATCATTCTCAAAGATTCAAGGCTTATACAAAGGAAAATAGGTTTAAGGTTATCCTATTCAGTTGAAGATAAGTTATAAGTGTTAAAGAAGAAGTCCAAGCTGCCTCATCACCTTCTAGAAGACTTCTGCAAGTGTCGAAGATATTGAATACTTCAAATCAGAATCAGGATTTGATTCCTTTGAAATAGGATTTGATTCTATAAGCTTGTGAATCTGTCAAAGACTTAGTTTAGGATGTGGATTTGATTCCATAAAAATAGGATCTCATTCCTTTTTTTTGTGATTTAGTTAGATTTGGTTTGACAAGTAGTTTTTGATCCATAGTTAGAGGATCTTAATTATGATTGTAAATCTATAAAGCCTATGGTTTCAACAGTGCTAAGGGTTCGACCTTAGGGACTTTTTCATACTCTATACTTAAGCTTCTCATTTGCAGATCAGTTAATACAAGCTTCTTTTGCAATTATCTGTTCAGATTTACATTTTCCTGTCTATTCTATATTTTTACATGGATATTTAATTCATGTTTATTCTGTTTGTCTAAAACCTGACAGTTGTCATCCTATTTTTGATTTGATGAGTTGAATTGAAAATATCATTTACTCATTGTGACTGGCCATTCATGTATCTTTATGTGTGAGTCTGCTAGCATAGTAATAATTATCCATACATTCACTTGTTTACAAACCCTCTAAACAGTGATAGTTAAAAGCCTTGTCATTTGGTTATGTTTATGCATGTCTTGAGAGAGCAGGTCTGAGTTATTCATATGACTTGATCCAATTGAGAAAATAATTAAGAAAATAGTTAAGTTACCAGGCTTCTTTGAGCTACAACCTAGAAGGACACCTGGAGTGATAACAAATTGGCGTCGTTGTCAGGGAGAGGATTTTTAAGCAAGCTTCCCTGGGAGACAATAAGATACATCTTTGATGATAGACAAAGTCTGGACATATTTTCGGTTGTAGTCATCTATCTGGCGACTCCATGAAGGACGGATTCAGTGGTGACTCCACAATATTTAAATGTCAAAAGAATTTTCTTCTCTTTTGGCTCGGAGGTTTGCACCTCTTAACTTCTCAGCAATTCCTGGTTTTCCACATCTAGTTCCTCCTATAGATATTTGGGGAGATCACCTTCCAAGATTCAGAGAAAAGAAAGAAGACAATCCTTCAGATCATCTCATCAGATTTCATCAATGTATGGCTCAGTTAAATATTCATGATGAATATATGCTCATGAAGATGTTTATGTATTCGTTGGAAGGGGATGCTCGTGAATGGTATAGATCTTTGCCTTCTTCTAGTATATCTTCTTTAAAATAAAAAAACACAGCATTCCATCATCAATGTGAAAGGTATTTCTCTCAGGAATTTCTTCTTGAAAATTGTTGTGAAAAATACATATTGCATTATAAGGTTGAGATTTCTCCTGCTTCACCTTTTTTATTATTATTATGCATTTGAAGATCTAATTACTCCAACTACAAATCATATGGATCAGTTGTCTATTAGTCAGATGGAATTTTGAATCAATGTAGGCATCCCTCAACTTTCAGTTTTGCAGATGGAGGGAAGTTGCAGAAATCATGAGGAACATCAAGAAGACTATCTTTATTATTTTGTACCCTTTGTTTCAGATTTTGATATAAAGACTGCTTACGATGAGGAAGAAGGTGATATTTTTCAAAATCAGTTTCAAGATGAGATTGTTGATTTTTCAATGAAGAAATATTTATCTTCACCATTAAGATTTTATTCTAATGTTCCAGTATTTGATAAATATACTGATGATGAAGAGGAATTTAAAGATTTATTATCTAATGAAATCTCATCTAGTTCTATTTTTCGCCAAAGAGATGATCAGCCCTGTATGCATATTATGTTTGATGAAAGTTGTGAATATGATGTTCCAAAATCCAAAGAATATCCTTTTAATTTTGATATATCTAGCAAAGATATCATTGTTGGAGAGAGTAATCAACAGTTTTTTCAGACTCATCTTTCATTTGACCATTATGGAGACAGTGATGTAGAAGAAAACATTAACCATGAAGATCAAGAGGTGTTGAATGATATTCATTATGATAGCAATGACATAGAAACATATGGCATCATATTGGAAGTATTTGTTGCTTTAGATATCCATAAAGATCAACATGTCTCTTTTGAATATTTTGAGGTCAAAGAGAAAGTGTATACATCAGCAGGAGAAAGTGATGGATTCAAGTCACATGAATATGATGAAGGAAAGTAGACAAGTTCAGAACAATAATTCATAATGCATGTTCCTCTGACATAAGTTGAGAAGTCTACACTTAATATGGAGATCACTGAAGCAAACCAGCAGAAGCACTTAAATAGTCAGTTGGAACAACAGTTTAAAGAGGTATTCCTTATTGATTTTAATGACCCTATCGTTGATTATCTGGATTTTATGAGCAACATAGATGTTAAAATATTTATGTCATATGATAGTTGGTTCTGTCATATTTTCCAACTATATTTTTGCATGCTATGGTTTCCTTTATTCTCCGGGTCAAGATCAAGAACATGTTCAGTAAATCAGTTTCTTACATGGCTTCATTGGAAGCATGATTTCACTTGATAAGGGGCAGTACAGTTGGTTAGTGTAGGAATTAGCATAAGAATAATCTCTTCATACGAGAAGGTAAATTGTTTTCAGTTTTCTTGAATAAGCAGAGCAGGCTACAGGTTTTCAGAAGATCAGTTGCACAGGCTAAATGACTCCATAGACCAATGGTAAAGGCGACTGGAACTACTAGGTTCTTGGAAACCTCGCAGGGAAGTCTCCATCCCAATTAGAACCAGATGTTAGCAATCAAAATGCAATGGTATTTTGAGAGTGTCCTTATTTACTCTCTATTTGATTTTGTCGTTTTCTTAGGTTTTTTGGCCAGTGTCATACTTCTAGTTCTTCATGAAAGCTCTTGTTGATCGCATTTACCTGCATTCCAAAGCATTGTCAGTATTTCCTAAACCCTAGTTTATGCTTCTTTAGATTTGAAATTGTTATCAAATAAAGTAAGAAGTGGTGGGTGCTTGAAGTGTTGTAATCCTAAGCTAGTGTTCTACTCCTAAAATGATACATGCACCTAGCGTAAATCTCTATATAAACATATGCCTAAATTTCAAGCCTAAGAAACAAGCTCAAGCCACAAGCTAACCCATGACCCAAGTCACATCTCTATACATAGTATAAGTCAACACACATCCAACACAACTGCAAGCTCTCCATTCTACATGTGTCATTGAAATAGTTATGTTAGAGTCAGCGTGTATAAAGGCCAAAGCCACGAGTTAAAATTACATGCCCAGATCCTATACCAGCCATGTAATAAACCAAGTCAAAGCTATGAGTCAATGCATACAGACGGGTCATGATTCAAACCCAAATCAAAGCCCATTCCATGAGTCAAGCCATCAATTAAGCCTCGAATCAAGGTACCATGACAAGTTTTAAGATTGTACAGGTGTTTAAGCAGTTTCATTGATAGGTATCGGCCCACGAGGAAGAGAAACAAACAGAGGCGATGTGCAGGTGCCTTTTCGATTGAAGACAAATTAGTTTTTGGAAGGCGTTTGGGCCATGTTGTAGAACCACGAAGAAGAAGGTCTCAAAGCAACGTTCCAATCTGCAAAAGCACCATATTCGACTAAAAAAAAGGGATGTAACAAGATCTTCAAGATAAAAATGTTATGGTAATAGGATTGGAGGATCTTTTATACCATCTATACCCATCCAAGATAACCATGCAAAGCTTCAGCCTCAGTCACATTCTTAACTTTCAAAAGATGCAAATAAAGATGATATCATGAGCTTGTCCGAAAAATCAACTATGTCTTCACCATATGCATTATATCAGTAATAGTCCTGGTTGATTTCTCCTATTACATCATCTGGTAAGTAATTATCTCTGATCCCAATTCAACAGCAGCAGATACCAAATAGTGATGCCACCAAACCAAGAAATGGTCTTGGATTAACCATTGAACAAGCTAAGAAAAATGCCAATATTCAGTTTCCAGGATCCGTGAATAATCTAGGAACACCCACCTAATCCCAGAACTTTCGGTGGCTAATTATCCCCTGTTTCATACCCATAAGCCGTCGAAAGCACAGATATAGATAAAATGTCAATATTTTGGCTCAAAGTATATGATTTTGAAACCAATAATCAAAGGAGGTTTCAAGACAATTATTCAAATCAGTTTTTTAACGATTACCATCATTCTCAGAGATTCAAGGCTTATACAAAGGAAAATAGGTTTAAGGTTATCCTATTCAGTTGAAGATCAGATACAGGTGTTAAAGAAGAAGTCCAAACTACCTCATCACCTTCCAGGAGACTTATGAAAGTGTCGAAGATATTGAAGACTTCATATCAGAATCAAGATTTGATTCCTTTGAAATAGGATTTGATTCTATAAGCTTCTAAAGTTGTCAAAGACTTAGTTTAGGATGTGGATTTGATTCCATAACAATAGGATCTCATTCTTTTTTTTGTGTGATTTAGTTCGATTTGGTTTGACAAGTAGTTTTCGATCCATAGTTAGAGGATCTTAGTTATGTCTGTAAATCTATAAAGCCTATGGTTTCAACAGTGCTAAGGGTTCGACCTTGGGGACTTTTTCACACTCTGTACTTAAGCTTATCATTTGCAGATCAGTTAATACAAGCTTCTTTTGCAATTAAATGTTCAGATTTACATTTTCTTGTCTATTCTATATTTGACCATGGATGTTTAATTCATGTTTTTTTTGTTTGTCTAAAGCCTAATAGTTGTCATCCTATTTTTGTTTTGATGAGTTGAATTGAAAATGTCATTTACTCATTGTGACTAGCCATTCATGTATCTTTATGTGTGAGTCTGCTAGCATAGTAAGAATTCTCCATACATTCACTTATTTACAAACCCTCTAAACAGTGATAGTTAAAATCCTTGTCATCTGGTTATGTTTATGCATGTCTTGAGAGAGCAGGTCTGATTTAGTCATCTGACTTGATCCAATTGAGAAAATAATTAATAAAATAGTAAAGTTACCAGGCTTCTTTGAGCTACAACCTAGAAGGACACCTGGAGTGATAACAACAAGTACATAGTTATGATTATTTGAAGTTAGGGTTGTTGAATAATCCAAAACTAGTCATGTGAGACTAAAGGAAAGTTTGATGAAAATGCTAGTCTCTTGTTGTTAAAGTTAAGGATGGTTTGCAAGTATGTGATCATATACACCAAGTCTATTACAGATTTACAAATCATATTTAGATGATGAAATTGATGAGGGCTTTTGGTTGAGGTACATGTTGGGTACATGGTCGAAACAAGTAGTTGATGAGTTAGCACATACATGAGGTGTATAGTTGATGATGTTGGTACATATTGATGAGTAGTTGATAAATGATTGGTACATACTTTTTACATGGTTGGATGCACTTGTTTATGGTACAGTTTGATTACATGTTGTTTGGTACAGCTTGGTGCATGGTTGATGCACTTGTTTATGGTACAGGTTGATTACAGGTTGATGCATGGTTCAGGTTTACAGCAGTATATCTCACAATGATAGTGTGGCATTGGTTCCATCATTCTACTTCTACTTCAGGTCATTTGGACAGGGAAAGGGAAGGTGGTTGTAGCCACCTTCCGGTTGAAGCTAGAGAACATAAGGGGTTGTAGCCTATTTCTGGTTGTAGCCATAGAATTGAGGAGTTGGAGCTTCCTTCAAGTTGTAGCCTGAGAAACTAGGAGGTTGGAGCCTCCTTCCATTTGCAGCTGGAAAACAACGGAAGTTGGTGCTTCCAATGAATGTAATTCTCCAAGACATATAAGAAAAATAATTTCGTGGTTTTCTCCCGCTTTGGGTTTCCACATAAAACACTGGTGTACTGTGTATGTGTATGATTTTTCATTTGTTCATTGCTCATTATTGGATGATAATTCTACATTGATATAATACTTAGATTATTTGGTTAAAAAGGATTATAATTGCTTTATTATTGATTCACAACCCTCCCGCCCCCCCTCTCAGTAATCCAACAATTGGTTTCAGAGCCAGGTTACTTTAGAAATCAGTTTAACCACTGAAAGGTAGATCATCGAGAGCAACAACTTGCATAAAAATGGAATACCACAATTTGATGGACAAAAGTATTATTTTTGGAGCATAAGCATGAAGACATATATACAGGCACAGGGATTTGAAATTTGGCAATCAATTGTAGATGGATACACAACACCAGCAGTTCCACCAACAAATGACAAAGTAGTGAAACTCGGTCAGAATAATTCCAAAGCCACAAATTCACTTTTGAATGGTCTCAGTGAAATGGTATTCACCAAAGTTGCACATTGTAAATCTGCTAAAGAGATTTGGGACAAGCTTCAAAATATTTATGAAGGAGATTCAAAAGTCAAAGCAGCAAAGCTTCAAACTTATAGAGGTCATTTCGAACAACTAAAGATGAATGAAGATGAGAATATTGCAGCCTACTTCTTACGAGTCGATGAAACAGTGAATGCAATCATGGGATTGGGAGAAGAAATCGAAAAAATTGTAATTGTTCAAAAGGTACTAAGATCTCTTCCTATGAGATTTGAACCTAAGATATCAACACTAGAATAAAGATCGGATCTAAACTCAATAAGCATGAACAAATTGCATGGAATCTTCATAGCATATGAAATGAGAACTGAACAAGAAATCCAAATGTAAAAGAAGTAGCCTTCAAAGCATCCAAAAGATCAAAGAAAAAGGAATATCAACAAGAAGAACATAGCAACAACAGTGACATCTCGGAACATGATGAAGAAGTGGCCAACTTTGTCAAAAGAATGAACAAGGGAACCAATGGTAGGTATAGAGGTAAGCTTCCTTTAATTTCTTTTAATTGTGATGGTATTGGTCATTTTTCTAACAAATGTCCTCATAAGAAAAAGAGAAATAATGAAGGTTACTCAAAAGGCAAAGAAACATATAAAGGAAAAAGAACTACAAATAAAGTTTTCAAGAAAAGCTTATGCACCAAAGAAGACATCTCATCATCATATGAAGATGAAGTCAGTGACAGTGAGACAGGAAGATTTCAATTCATGGCAGTAGAAGACTCAGATAAAGAAGACTCTGAAGAATAATATGAAGAAGCCGAAGAAAAATATGAAGAAGTCAAAGAAGAAATTGAAGAGGCGGAAGTTGACTACCGAGAAGAATTTATGTGTGCCATAGAAGTTATCAGAAGAGAATAGAAGAAAAACAAGAAACTACAAGTGGAACTAGACAAGAAATAAGATACTCAAGAACTAGAACAAATGATCACAAATTTGAAGGTTCAAATAGAAGAAGATAAAAGAATTGAAGAAGCACTCAAAGAATAGCTAGAAGAAAAGGACAAGAACATTGGAAATTTGGAATCAAAGATTGTCTCATTAGGAAAGGATATTCAAAAGAAAAATATGCAGAATAGCTCAAAAGTTTTGGATGACATTATCAACAGTCAAAAATCTCATCTTGACTAGTCTGGACTTGGATACAATCAAACAGAAAAGGGATCAAGCTCCAAAACAATAGAGAGAGAAACATATCCAAAAATATATGCAGAAACAATCAAAGGGGATAGGAAGATATACAAGGAAGATTATAGGGACACTCCTCCACCGAGAAGATTCAGATTTCAGAATCAACAACAAACAGATAGGCCTCAATAAGAAGAAGGATTCATAAGAGCACCTACTTTCAGAATATCTTCAACTCCCAACTATCAAACTATATTTTTTGGTATATGTTGTGCATGTAATAATTTTTGACATAAAGCTGTGAATTTCATAGCTAACAACAGGAACATAAACAACTTTGAAATTCATACACAAAAGTGTTATCCAAGAAAGCCTAGTGAAACACAGAGAAGAAGTTACAACAGGTTTGAATCTTTGAGCATTGAAGTGGAATGTTACAAATGTAACAACTTTGGACACATGGCCAAAGATTGCAGAATGACAGTCCCTCCTAGAGGACCGCAACAGAATAACAACAGTCACAGACAGGAATCTCAGAAAAGGACATGGATAAGAAAGAAGAATCGGTATAGCAATGAAGAATGCACACTCGCTCTACAACCTAAGCAGAAGAAACGTGGTTGGTATGTTGAAAGTCGTTTTTCAAAACACATGACAGGTGATAGAGAAAGGTTTCTTACATTAAGAAAGTAAAGAGATGGATCAGTCTCCTTCGGAAATGATGATTCAACTAAAATCATTGGAAAAGGCACAGACAGAATTGGGAACAAGAATACAAAGGCAGAAATGTTCTACTAGTAGAAGATATGAAACATAATCTTCTAAGTGTGAGTCAAATATGTGACCAAGGTCATAAAGTTACTTTTGATTCACAAAAGTGGGAGATAAGAAAAGAAGGTTCAGGAAAATTGATTGCTACAACTACAAGAACTTCAAGCAACATATATGTGTTAAATGAAATTAGAAATGAAAAGTGTTGTCTATGAAAGGAAGATGAAAGTTGGCCATGGCATAGAAGAATGGGTCGCATACATTTTTATAACCTTGTAAAAGTCAGCAAAAGATAAGCAGTCGGAGAAATTCCCTAGATCACGAAACCAACCAACACTTTATGCAAGCATTGTCAACAAGGAAAGAAAACAAAGACCAGGTTCAAATCAAAGGAATATTCAATGACAAGACCACTGAAAATTGTGCACACTGATATAGTTTGACCAAATACAACAAAGGGTTTAAAAGGTGAGATACTTTATGTTATTAGTTGTTGATTATACAAGAATGATTGTAGTTTTCTTTCTCAAGAATAAGTCAGAAGCTTTTGAAAACTTTAAGATCTACAAGGAAATGGTTGAAAATGAAATGGATTAAAAAATCAAATGCTTGAGATCTGATAATGGAGGAGAGTTCACTTCAAAGGAATTTATGGACTACTGCAACAGTCATGGAATACAAAGGCAATTCTCTGTTTCTAAGACACCTCAACAGAATGGAGTTGTTGAAAGAAACAACATGACATTACAAGAAATGGCTCGAACAATTCTAATGGATTCCAAATTGACAGATATATCTTGGATACAGGCAGTGCATACAATAGTTCACATTCAAAATAGAGTAATGCTCAGAAACAACACTGACAAAACTCCCTACGAGCTATGGAAAGGAAG
>ML802190.1:229908-243812 GCA_009831015.1 Picea engelmannii | reverse complement strand
AACATAAGTCCCCACCGCATATTGAAGGATATGACTCTAGAAGAAGCCTTCTCAGGAAAGAAACCCAATGTGGAACACTTAAGAATCTTTGGGTGCCCTGTTTACATTCATATTTCCAAGGATAAAAGGAAGAAACTATAACCCTTAGAAAAGAAGGGCATATTTGTTTTATACAATGAATCATCCAAAGCCTACAAAATCTATATCCCAAAACAACATAAGGTTGAAGTCAACAGAGACACGACCTTCAATGAGAAGATGGCTTTCAAGAAATCTATAGAATAATCCATAGAAGAAGAAGAATATGAAGAGCTTAAAGAAGAAAGCACCTATCTTCTAGAAAGTCAGAATGAAGAACTAGAACAACTTGATCATCCGATGCAACCATGTGAACCTATTGAATCAATCACTGTACCCAAAACTAGAAAACATCCATCTTGGCTTGAATCTACTCTACAAGAAGCAAAAAGACTCAAACCCCCAAGTGGCACCTTCAGAGAAAGCAAAAAGCCCAAAAGATTCTCCAGTTATGCAGCATGTATGGCAAAGCTTATAAATGAAGAACCCACCACATTTGAAGAAGCAACTAAGAAGAAACAATGGAAAGAAGCCATGACAGAAGAAGACCAATCCATCGTGAAAAATGACATATGGGAAATCGTGCCTAGACCCAAAGAAAAATCAGTGGTAACTTCAAAATGGGTCTATAAAATCAAACATGCAGCAGACAAAAGCATGGACAAATACAAGCCAAGGTTCGTAGCTAGAGGGTTCTTCCAGAAGGAGGGAGAAGATTATGACAAAACCTTTGCTCATATTGCCATATATAATTCTATTAGAGCCATTATATCTCTTGTTGCCTCCATGGAATGGAGTCTACATTAGATGGATGTAAAGACAAGTTTCCTCAATGGAGCAATTGAAGAAAAAGTATACATTGAACAACCTCAAGGCTTTGAAGTACATTCCAAAGATACTCATGTTTGCAGATTAAAGAAAGGCCCTGTATGGACTTAAGCAAGCTCCAAGAGCTTGGTATGCCAGAATAGACAACTACTTAATTAGACTTGGTTTCTCTAAGAGTCATGTAGATCCAAATCTCTACTACAAAGTTGTGAACAATGCACCTGTGATTCTATTGCTATATGTCGATGACTTATTCTTGACAGGTGTAGAGTCTCTCATCACCCAATGTAAGAAGGAACTAGATTTTGAGTTTGATATGAAAGATCTTGGTCTCATGCACTATTACTTGGGACTAGAAGTATGGCAAAAGTGTGGTGAATTCTTCCTTGGACAAGGAAAGTATGCAGTGAAGATTCTTCATAAATTTGGAATGATGGATTGCAAATCCAGGGCCACTTCTATGACCATAGATGTAAGAAAAGTAAGAGACTCGGATTCTGATCCAATAGACTTGTCCCTATATCGACAATTGGTTGGGTCATTGATGTATCTTGTAAATACTTGACCATATATTTGTTTTGCTGTAAACACCTTAAGCTAGATCCAGGTGGAACCCATACATGAACATTGGATAATTGCAAAGCATGTTCTAAGATATATTTGTGGGATGTTAAACTATGGTTTAAGATACACCTCATTCAATGATATACAACTTCATGGATTCACAAGTTCATATTGGGTAGGGAGTGCAAAAGACAGAAGGAGTACTTCAGGGATGTGTTTAATCTTGGGCTCTGCTTTGATATCATGGGCCAACATGAAACACAAGTTTGTCGCACTGAGCATAGCAAGAGCATAATATATCATAGCATGTGAGGCATGTACCGAAGCAGTATGGCTGAGGAAGCTGATTTCATGATTTTTTTATCAGGTACCAGATTCGACCGTAATATACCGTGACAATCAAATTTGTATAAGGCTATTAGAACACCTAGTGTTTCATGACCGATCGAAACATATTGAGATCGAATACTAATTTATTTGTGATAAAGTCTAGGAAGAAAAAGTGAAACTCCAATATATCTCCACAGATGAGCAGGTAGCAGACATTTTGACAAAGCCTTGTCCAGGATAAAGTTTGCGTACTTAAGGGACAAGATGGGGCTCATGGAGATAACTCCCTTGGTTGAAAGGGAAGAGATGGCTCCCTCGGTTGGGAGGGAGCACTGATATATATTATTGATTCATGGGGAGTTATTTTCCAGTTTGGAAAATGGTACAAGTTGGGCAGTTCCTTTCTAGTTCGGAAAGTGGTTTGAGATTTCTGATGGATAGACATTTTTCAGTTCGGAAAATGGTCCATATCAGACAGTCATTTTCGTAATGAAAATGGTCCGATAGATTGCTTATGTGCCATAGACAATGATTCCCCTTGTGGTTAGTGTGGGGGAATGGTCTAGGACACTCATTATTCTTGGCAGTCACTCTGAGTAGTGGTCAAGTAGAATGGTCTGCCTCGCCGGGCAGTCATTCTTTCGAATTTCACAATTGTGAGCAGTTAAGAAGAATGGTCCATTTTGGAGGTTGGTGCAGGACAATCATTTCCTTAGGAAATGGTCTGGACAATCATTCCCTAGGGAAGACTCATTCTCTCTAGGTTGCACTATGATTAGTGCCGGAGGAATGGCCCAGTTAGGTGAATGGTCCAGGCTAAAAAATCAGGGACATTTATTCTTCTATGCTTGAGAAGAATAGTCCAGATAGCCCATGGCTGATGTTTTACCTTATGAGGGCAAATGCTCTTCAAGATCTCATAGATGTGAGTGGAAGAATGGCCCATATCACTCAGTTTGTATCATGATATTGTTTATGCATATTGATGTCACATGATATGATTGTTATAGAGACTGTATGTCTCTGGACAATGGTTGTCTACTACTGTGGTGGATGTGATCCACTGATAGTGATTGTGTGTCACTGGTTAGTAGTAGTGTGCTACTTAGAGTGGTTGTGTACCACTGGATAGTAGTTGTATACTACTATGAATAGACACAATTGTGTTCTATTGGATGTCATTGTTCTGATTGCCATGGAGACTATCTAGTTGGATAATGATGATGATGCTACCGGTTGAATGGTCTGTTTGTGCTCAAAACCATTGCCTTCTATAACTCTCTAAATAGGAAGGAGTGTTGATATTATGGTAGCCGCAGAAGGTATTAACCTCCACTTGTAACCATTGATGAGACTAGAATATTCCAAGAAGCAAGAAGAAACCCTAAAGCATTATACATAACCCTAGAAGACAAGTCGACTAAAGAAAATAATTAATATTGAGTTTTTAGCCTCCAGAAAGAGAACTCGGCTCAGACAGCTAAGGAGAAGTAGTATAAATACAGGATGTCAGAGCTCATTTGGTACTCACAACTCGCAAGTGCAGAAATTTAGTGGTGCGTAAGTCTGGAGAGTCGCTACAGCTACAACTACTGCAACTTGTAATTTCGGTCTTTTTGGGTTGGACTTTCTGATCAGTCTTGGTTATCTTTGCTTGGTGCATTAGCCTTGGTTGGCTATTGATTTGCTACCAAAATTCTTCTCTTTGTCAAGGTTAAGGTGTTTGGGGGTGGCATTTGTGCCTATGGTTGGGTGACAATATTGCTATATTGTCTATGGTTAAACGAGCACACCCACTTTTCTAACAAGGTCATAACATCAAAGTCCACTCATGCTATTACAATGAATTTGAAAACCTTTATGCACAAGTTCAAAAATATTTGGATGAGGTCTAAGTTGATGTGGAGCAAATGGCTCATGTGGCTATTGTGGTTGTTGGGATTATCAATAAGGTGCCTTCTTGTGAGTTGCACCTCCTAAGGGTGAAGGATAAACCATCAGTCTCCATAGATGTTGAGAATTGTAACAAGAGGTGGATTAATTGGAATATTGATAAAGAAAAGGCCATAGTTGGCTTGAGCACAATCAAAGTATTTATAGACGATATATCTTGGATGGTGACCTATAGTTTGCTACTCCTTGGGATGGAAAATTGTTCTTGCACCCCACTAAAAATATGCCAAGCCATTGAGGGTGGAAATAATTAAGGCCTCCATAATAGAAGACAAGGGAGTCATACCCTCGACCTCACAAGTCATATGACAAATACAACCCATGAAGGTAACATCGACCATCTTTAATTGTATGATTTCCTCCCTACCCTAGTGGACCACTAAGAGAAGATTATGCTAGACATGTCATTTTAATTCTTGAAGGGTGGGAAGGACATCCAAGCAGACACATGGCAACAAAGGCAAGCTATCAATGACTACACTAAAGGGGCCCCTCATCAAGAAGTATCACAAAACATATCTTTCTTTGCACAACTTCCACCCAAGTAGTGAATACCATCATGATCGATAAGCTCCCATACTTAGTAGTTATCAAGATAGATGGGACCACCTACCCAACACCTACAAGGGAATGGTTCTATATCCAGAGAGGGGCAGAAGTAAAAATATAACCATTTTTAGTTGCCTCACATCATGGCTTTCTTATGTTTGTGATGACGGTTAAGGAATTAGTTTGATAGCCCAACTAATCCCATAAGATTCCAGGGTTGACTAGCTTGTGTTTTGAAGTAAATAAAGTTTATAAAAAGAGGTTGCGACAATGACACAAAGATCGATAGTTTTTGTGTTGTTATGTTGCTGGAATTTTGAGAGATCAGTGCCCCATATTGTAATAGTTTCATTTGGTTTTGCCTTAGGTGGATCTATCACATTGGTTCCATCTTTCCCCTTTTATGATTCTCATTATTTTCTGTAAGCATGGTTTTGAATAATGAAGTGTGAAAAAGGGTGTCTATAAGCCCAACGTTGAGATTTATAGTTCTTTTTGTTGTCGTTATTGTATTAAATGAACCGTTGAGTTTATTCTTGTAATTAGGGTTGAGACAGTTTGCCACTAATAAATGAATAAATATCAAGCAAGTTATGTTGATTTCCCTTTTATTTTCTATCTCATATAGTGTTGAATGAATTAGTGGATCTATGTTTACGTGCATGTCCATTTAATTTTTTGTCGAATGAACACAAGCATTAGGAAAGTAGTGTTATATCTCCTCTTGAATTTGTGTTCATTGTTTTTATCATATATTTCTCAAGGATGAATCAAGATTAAGGCACCCTTCTGAAATGAATCAGTGGATTCTATGTCCAACAATTTTCAATAGCTAATCTTGGTCATTCCAAACCAATATATACACCACCTTTTTTGTATCTTGTTGTGGTAATTACAATAATAAAACTAGTCTAAGCTTAGTAAAATATATCTTAGATATTTAAGAGTACCACCTCCCATCTCAAAAGTCGACTTAAAAATCTAAAATAACATGAAAGTGTTTCTCACACATTATGCCTCGACATTTGTTCATATAAAAGCAAAAACAAGAAACAACAAAGAAAACATATCACATTCAACATCATACCATTGCCCATATCCCCTCCCAATTACGTTCAACAATATAACAAATTCTAAATGCAACATTTTAATTTATTTTCATATCTATTATGCTCAACTAAAGCCTAAATTGAATAATATTATTATCATTCTTGGGAATATGTCACTTCAAAAATTTCAGGAAAACACACCCATGTAATCAAAATTGAACATCGCATTGGTGGAAAAATCAAAATTGAACATCGCATTTCCATTCGTTGCGAAATATAGGGAAGTGAAGAACGATAAATAAAAACGAGGTACATACAACACAATGAATATTGATATGAATACACCACTATACGCACGCGGGCGATAAAATCCGCGCTTTCAATAAAGCCAACAACCATCATAGAACATTCAAAATTCAAGTGTACTTTGCATGTACGCATAACCCAAACTTCAGATTTCACAGGACAGATGTTGCCATGTTGTAGTAGCCTACATATAGACATCTACTGATTGTAACACTGGTGTTTTTTCACTGAATTTTCCGGAGAAGCTGGCTATGGAGGAAGAAAAAGCTGTCAAGTCCACATTACTAGCCTTGCCCGCTGCTGCTGTCTGCGACCTCCTGTCGATTGGGGTAAGGAACCCGAGCTCTTTACTTTATTTACTACTATATATGCGTATACGTTCTTCAAGCTTTTGCAGCTGCTAACAAATTAAGCAGTTTCTCCAAGTCTGATTTACAACCGAAAAAGTTTCTGAAATAACGTATAGTGACACCATAATCTTGCACAACATTCGCAAAAGACACCCAACTGTTAATTACTGTAGTAGTTTCATGCCTTGGAAGCTCTTAGTTCTGTTAGCACTACAGAGGTATTGGGTAGTTATCCAGACTTTTGCTCTGGCTGGAGTTGTGTGATGGATTTAAGTGGGGTCAGTGTATGATTTGGGGTTTAGGGCGGTTTCCAGCCACTCTTAGTTAAGGTTTCACTGATCTGGCCAGCAAATTATGTCATCGGCGTTTCAAACCTTAAAGCCTTTCTTTTAAGGAGACCATTGGATTGGCTAAAATAATGTCGATTACCAGCAATCGGCTGTTTGCAGGATGGCAAGCCCTTTTGGATTACCAGGGCTTAGAGCGGTGTATGCGGGATTCTTCTAGGGCTTTTGTCTAGTTAGAAAATGGTTTTCCATACTGGCTTTGGCATAAGGATATTTGCTTATTCTTAGGTTTGTTAGTTTGTTTACTGCAGAGAGATAATAGAAAAACAATCTTGGCGGTGTCTCAGACTATTCCTTTAGTTCTCTTTTGGCTTCGAGGAATTAATGTAATCTTACAGGGATTGGTCAGGGTGAGGGTTTTATGAATCTTTAGGTTTAATGGCATGAGCGATGCGATTTGCTTTAGGTTTGCTAGTTTGTCTAGAAGATAAAAGCTTATTGTAAATAKTCCAAAGAGCATTCTCTAGCATAGATGTTCTTGCAGGTAGCACTGTAGTAATGTTGATGGGAAAAGCCATTGTTTTTCGATGCATTGAAGTTATTCTTTATCCGGTTCCTTGAAAGTCAATGACTACGAAATAGTCACAGAAGGTGAATACTTATTAAATTATGCTGCTGATGGCTACAATTGAAATTTTTTGAGCAGTTTGAACTTCCCTGTATACCTGTATAGAGTAAAGGCCTTGTCCATCCCAAACACTATTCATTTATTTTTGTATCAGTCAAAAGATTTAATTGCTTCCCGTTATGAAATTGTCAAACTTACTGCTATGATGTAGACTTTTAAACAGTCCTGCATTCTCAATCTTACTTCCCTGTATACCGGTATAGAGCAAAGGCCTTCACTTATTTTTGTATCGGTCAAAGGATTTAATTGCTTCCCATTATGATATTGTCAAACTCACTGCTATGATGTACAACTTTTAAACTGTCCTGCATTCTCAATCTTACATATTGCTTTTCAATGAGTGATTAATTTTTTTCTCAAGGATGCTTTAGGCTCAGTACTGTTTCTGAACATCATTCTATCAGCCATGCCAAATTCCTTTCAGCCAGGCTTTGGTTGGGTGATAATTCACTCCCAACAAGTTTCACATGTACCATGACAAGTGACTTTCCAGCTCCCATGAAGTGCTTTCTGATCTTCCATTTAGAAGGTCAATTATTAATTTTGAATCCCCCGTGAAAATTACTCTTTCGATAGTCAAAGCTTCACATTCTGCTTTGTTATTAGTACTATTTCCCATGAGTTGATAATAAACCCTGGTGACGTGTCCCAGATGATCCATGATCCCCTCTCAACCTGATGAGTTTGGGGTTGCTTTTCGAGGCGACATCAAAATTTAATTTGACCCATTCCACTTGTGGAGGAAGCCAAAGCTACTGGTTACTCAAAACCTTCATCTTCTGTCCTTTATTGGATGATAAATAACTGTTTTAATTTTTAACTATAATATATTGTAACATAATATAGGGATCATTCCAACCAGGACCAGGTTAGGTAGTGGAAGAAATAAATAAAAGGAGGCTGATAGGATTGCTGAGAGATTTGGATCCAAGCAAAGAAGAGGCTTCAAAAATTATTCTGCAGATTTTATGAAGATATATTGACTGTTGAATCCTTAATACTTCTGGAAATGAGCAGAATCAGTAGGTGACCCCTTAGGTCTTCCACCTGTTCTCTGAGACTCCACACAGGATTGAGCTAGCTTTAGACTGTAATACTACTTTAATCGGACAGGCTACTAGGGGACATTCTTATTTTGTTTGTTTTTGTGTGACTTATGTTTTTGGGTTTTTACAACTTAAAAAATCCCTGTTATGTTTCTGCATTGGTTTACATTATATTTGAGCTACCTGTAAGAGGTTCCTCTGTATCAGATGTATCCTTTTATAATTGTACTCAGGTCGTTCGTTTTGATTCATTAAAGAAATGTTGTTTCTTGAGCGAGTATGTTATGTACATGTTTTAGTACCGTAGTTCAAAATATCAAAGTTTAGTTGGTCCTTAAAAACACTATGGAATAATTGGATCTAAGCCTTTTTTTTATATTTCTAATTTTCTGTGGAGTACAGGTACTTAAGTCATTCTTTCAATATTTAGAAACATTTGTTTAACCAGGTTCTCATGTTCCTTCAAAATATCAAAGTTTAGTTGGTCCTTAAAAACACTCTGGAATAATTGGAACTAAGACTTTTTTTATATATCTAATTTCCTGTGGAGTACAGGTACTTAAGTCATTCTTGCAATATCTAGAAATATTTGTTTAACCAAGTTCTCACGTTCCTGTTCTTTTAAAAATGCAATCTGATTATTATTTTCATTTTTAATCAGGGATATAGTTTTGCTTATTGTTGTCAATGTGTTTTCTTCTTTAATTTTCCATAAGCTGCTATGGCCTATTAAAAGCCATTAAGAATTTGAACATTGAAACCTGGAAATGTTCAACATAATAATATAAACTTGGGCATAATGGTGCAGGTTTGCCCTAGATGTATTTTCCGAATTTTTGGTGTACGCGGAGATGTGTACTCATCTTGTGTGCTATCGATTGCATCTCTAAGTTCTTGGCTGAAACCTTCAGTCAATCTCATGGAACTACCAAAATTCGAGGAGGATATTGGTTCAATGAAAATTAAAGACAGTTGCCATTCTATTGAAGAAAAGAAAAGCAGAGAGGAGACATGCATAGTGTGTTTGGGGGTTCTGCAAATTTTATGTGTTGATCAGAAAGAATTGACAACATGCAAGGTTAAAATCAATAACATGTTTGAGGCTGCAGTTGCTATATTAGAGACACTTCAAAGCGAGGGTCATCAGTTCAATAGCTTTTGTCTTGAAGTTTCCATTCCACCTGTGGTTCTTATACGAGACCGTGCTCTTTGGTAATCTTCTTGTCCATGCAATTTTATTTCAGTTTTGAATACCAATACTTGTGTTATGCGTTGACCATTTTCCTCAATTTTTTATGAACTTTTTTTGGACAATTTGAAGTTCTTGAAAATGTCTTTGAATACGCTTTAAAGCCAACACTTACCTCTTAAAAAAAGGGTAAAACAAAATATCATAAAATTTCAACAACAAGAATCTACCAAATTCCAAGCTACGAATATCAAGGACAGGGAATTCCTCATCCTTACTTTAATGCCATTGACCACTCAAAGTAAATGCTCAGTGTCCATAACATCAACACTAATGTCCAACAGATGACAACAAAAGTATGTCAATGGGACTAAAGGGTACACCTAATGTGAATACAGTATGGGAGTGTGAAAGCAACTCCTAAAATGATACTAAAAGGAGAAAAAAGTGAAAAGAAGGAAACATAATGAAGTGTCTAGCTAAGCTATATGCTAGCAGCGTAGCTAAAATATAAGCTACTACAAGTATAATGATTCAATAGGGAGGCTAGAGATTATAGATACCAATGCTGAACAAGAGACAAAGAGACAATGTCAAGGTTTGTTGGTCCTAATGGATGAAGGCGAGGGAGGGGACTGAGATATGAGCTTGTTGTTGGAGTTGCCGATCACTGTGAAGGGTCGATGTTATGCAAATGATATCCTCTTGGGATTGATGGAGGTTGAGAGGACTCGATTATATGATCATGAGGGGAAGTGTAGGAACAAGGGAGCTCTGCCCTTCTACCATCAAGGTTGAAGGGAATAAATTTTTGATAGTAACCTAGTTGCTCGGTTGAATTTGGGGAGTTGTTTGACGATTGAGGGTCACCCTATTGAAGACTTTTCTAAAGCTAGGTTGTACATCAGTTTGATGGTGCATGATTTGTGGCCTAGAATGATAGCTCCTCATAGGCCTTGAAGATGTTAGTCTGTCACCTCAGGGGGGTAGGTCAAAAGAGACTTGAGATTTCATTGGTCTAGAGTTTGAAGTATCCCAGGGCTCCACTATCACTTGTTGCTTCAACCAAAATAGTGCAACCTAGAAGTATGGAGTGATCCTCCTCGAGGTTTCAAGATGAGACAGGGTAAGCAAAAACTGAGATTTGTGTTTGGGCACCTCTCTCACGAAGAGAGCAAAGCATCTTTGGTCAGAATACCCAAAGAAAGTAGAGAGAGAGCCCCCTAAATCCCGATATAGGTAGTAATAGTGACCTTTGATCACATAGTAAAAGAGTCACCTGAAAATGAGATGCATCTTTGTCTCAAGCTCCTATAACTGGCACATTTGTCAAGTCTTGTCCATCTACGTGATTTGGTGGTCGATCTCTACTCAAAGTTTGTGGGAGCCCACTTGAAACTAACCCAAGGAGATCCCAAGTGCATGCATCCAGTGTCTTTGTGTGTACGAGGGATGGACAAGATGCCATCTCACAACTCCAAGAAGTGCTCCAAATAGAAAGCCATATTCGAGCTGAGGCTCTTCGATGGTGTTGTCCAAGTAACCTAGATGTACAGTCTGTAGATGTTCTCTTGGTTGGCCCGATTCAACTCCTACTTAGATGACAAAAGGTGACCTAGCTCATCTATAGAGTACTCAAAAAGGGCCAGATGGTTTGGAGAGATGGCTATTGACTGGAGAAGCCAAGACACCTCTATGTACTGTTACCCATTTTGATGCATGGGAAAACAATTAGTGGCTGTAGCATGCCTTATCTAGCTACTAACAGACGTAGAATAAGTGAGATTAGCACTATAAAAGATTACTCTTAAAGACCCCATAGCCCAAGTAATATTGGCACTGATCTCCTCTTCAAACACCATTAAATTTTCACACTTCAAAACCTTTTCTTTGGATGTAATTTAATTTTGGAAAATTCATATTGAAAAATTTTAAATTTCCATATTATTTTCCAGCCATCTCTTTGCCACTTGGTGGCTCAAAGAGACCTTAATTTTACATTACTAAACCCTTTGTATCTGGTCTCCTTCTAGAGGTTTAGGGACCCTTCTTTAGCCCCTCAAAATTCTGCACTTCATAACCTATACTTTGGCAAACATAAACTTCATTAAATTCAGAAATTTATTTCCTTTTGCATGCTTTAAATCTGATTGGTTATGAAACACACAAGAGCTGGAAAGTACCCCAAATTCTACATACAATTTCCAGCTTTATATTGAACTTTTTAAATACTTCAACTTTGCATCCACAGGTTCAGTCATCTCACTTCGAATCGGGAAAATAAAACTATAACTATCAAACAAACCAGATTCATTCTAAGTTTTCATAGCCATTTAACTCCTTGTCCTCGTTTGAGACTTAGTTGTTTAGGGAAGTACCCCTTTGTTGGAGATCATTCCAATATAAAGTGTGGGAGTGTGTCATTGAGGTGACAATGGATGACCACTCCAAGTTTTCTTTAGGTTCACATTTAGTGACTTGGGACTTTGGCACCTTTGGTGCGAACTTGAATGGTAACACGTACCAAGCATGTGTATGTCTTGTGACGCAGGTTAAGTCTATGGCCTCAAAGGAGCAGAGTGCTAGTTACACCTTTCGCTCTTTGAGGCAGAGTCTCCAAAGGTTCGAACTTTGTGTAGCAAGGAGATCGAATGAAAGATAACCTCAGGGAGAAAAGGATGGGCTCTAAACTTAGCTTGAACAATGGGTTGGGGGACCATACATTTGCATGGAATAATGCACCCGAGAAGTAGGGTTTGGACTCTCATGATCTTGGCCTAGTTGGTCTATAGCAAAATTGTTCCCCATATCTCTAAACCATAGAGGAATGTAGGTTCAATAATCGTATCTAGGGGTGCAACTTGGACAAGATGTTTTGAAACTGGTTTTGGAAGCATTGCTGCTCGAGGAGGGTGAGGGAACTGTACCCTTTGTTGAGTTGGGGTTTGAGGGCCTGATGCATGCTAAAACGAGGCCCCACAAATTGGACCTAGAAATAGGTATAAGTTGTCATGATCATAATCTCTTCCCCTTGGAAGAAGAAATGTGAGTGAGAGAAAGCACTCTTTGAAGCATTGACGATCATAACCTTGTTTCTTTACCTAGGTTGATCGTCAACTGCTGGGGGTCACAAATGTTGGCCAGAGCATCAATCTATCTTTATAGGTCCTCAAACGAGATGGCTAGTTGGATCAATCATCAACGATGAGGAGAAAAGAGATCTACACATGATGGAGGGGGCAATAATCTTCGTACTGAATATACTCATAGAGGAAAGATTCTAGCACGTTAATGTAGATCTCGAAGAAGGTTAGCCAAATAAAGTCAGAGAGGTTGTGTGTCATACAAAGATGACCAAGATCTAATTCATATAACCTCATGATTACCTCTAAGAAGTTCTTCGAAATGCCAATGTTAGGAAGCCATCAGAACAAAGCCTCTCTTGGTCCTCTGTCAAATGCTTTTCAAAAGTCTAAAAACCAACAAAAGACTTTTGAAGAGCGATGATGAGCCTCCTTGATAATGGCCTTGAGTATGAAGATGTGATAGGTCATCTGGTACTCTAGGTGGAAGCTGACTTGCCCTTTGCCCCTAAGGTGTCTACTCTCCATCTCATATGACAACCATAAGTGCAAAATTGTAGCATATAGCTTTGAGTACTATGCCCAATCATGATAGTTTGATAGTTGTTGGGATTGAAGTTGGCACCCAATTTGAAAATCATTTGGAGGACATGTCTGGTCCATGTATGGGGGAAATTGGAGAAACCACATGGTTAAATGTAATACCCCCTATGAGCATCAAGCTTGCACAACGAGTAAGTATGTGGTAGGTGCGTAAGTACCGTACTGGTTCATTATATTGAATTAATAATATAAGAAATTAATTAATTAACATGTGCACTTGGGGGGCGATAACTCTTTAGGAGCACCATGGGGGCAATGAACCAACGAGAGGGGAAGTAGGGAGTCAATTAAATTATATTATTCTTTGTAGCCATATGTGTTGATCCCAAAGCTTTGTTATTTGTCTTATGTGCCTTTAGGGAAGGGCACGTGGTTCCCAAGCCAGGGTTATCGGAAGCGCCTCCCCCCTCCCCGCTCCGGCCTCGGAAGCTCGCTTGAAGCGAGTTCGCTCCAGAAGCTGGGTAGGAAGCGAGCTTCCGAAATCCGGAAGTGCGCTTCTGGATTTCAGAAGCTCGCTTCGGGGTTCAAAAAGACGCTCCCTGCCCATGAGGAAGCGTGGAACCCCGAAGCGAGCTTTCGAAATCCAGAAGCGTGCTTCCGGATTTTGGAAGCTCGCTTCCTACCCAGCTTCCGGAGCGAACCCTCAAAGCTTCCCACACGCTCCCCGTGAGGTTCGCGCGCTTCCGCGCTTAAGAGGAAAAAAGACTCATTTTTTTATTTTTTTGAGTTGAGTTAGAGTGTGGGGTGTTGTTAGGGATGGGTTAGGGGAAAGTGAGGAGGGAATAAAAGATATTTTCCCCCTCTCATTTCCTCATTGTTTCTATTTGTGTTTGCTTGAGCTTGGAGGAGAGAGCAAAAGAGAGCTTGGAGGAGAGAGCAAAGAGGAGCTTGGAGGAGCTTGAAGGAGAGAACAAAGAGGAGCTTGGAGGAGAGAACAAAGGCAACCATCTATCTCAACTTTCAACTTGCAAGATTCAAGAGCTAAAGAGGTAAGCCCAAAC
>ML802190.1:217931-229808 GCA_009831015.1 Picea engelmannii | reverse complement strand
AGGAGAATGCTACGATGTTGGTAAGTTGTGAGACCATTTGAGTATGTTGAGAGGGGTGCTGATATGTTGGTATGTTGGTATGTTAGTGTTGAGATTGCATTGTGTTTAGAGGTATGTTGCTGCCTTAGTCTGGTTATTATGCTTGCATGAGGAAAACCATGGTTGCGAGTGTTTGTAATTGCCACAACTGAGATTTCTTGGCATCTAGCATTGGAGATTTTCTCGCCTAGCATGCATTGGAGCACTGGAGGGAAGTGGGATAGCACGAGGGACTGTTTAGTAGTGAAGGGGATCCCATTCCTTTTGCTGTGCAAGGTTTAGGGGGAAGAGAGGTTGGAAAGTGGGGTTGATGTATAATTAATGGGTTGAAGGGTGACTTCCCTGGTTGTAAATGCTGTTATAAACCTAGGCTAAGAGGAAAAATCCCTGGCTTTAATGATTGATTGGGCCGAGTGAGGAAACCATAGTCTTAGCCAGTAAATTCTCCCCTGTTTCATTGCTTGGCACGGGAGTGGCACCTACTCGAGTTGGTGCTTATGGCTGGGTGGAAAACACTCCCATGGATCTATTTTCCCAAGTGCAGTTAATGACAGGTAAGTTATTAATTTATATTATCTACATTCTAGATACTAATGCTTGTGGTGAGTGTTGTGGTTGATAATGATCTGCTTACTTTGGACACAACAAGAATTGACAAGCTTAGGAGTTGTAACACCCCATTTTTGATCCCCAGATTAGCAATGTATAAATGCATATAATGATGAATGGCCAAGGGCCAAGTGATGTAATATGTAAATATTGTACATTGAAGGTTAATAATAAAAGTACATCATTGGTTGTAGACGGAGAAGGACAAAACATGGGGGGGCTATGATTCCACAAGAGATGAATGAAAGGGGGCTTACGAGGCCCAAGGGGGGCCAAAGGAAATATTGTTTTCTTATTATGAGCCTAATTCCTTAAACTTTGACTTTAATAAGCCTTGGACTTATGTTTTTTTCCTAAGTTTTATGACTTTGGAGTGAATTTCCAAGTGGCGAGTTGGGGACTTGCAAATATAATCGTTGACTATGGTTGATGTGGGGGATTTTTTCCATTCATTCTTCCCCGAGGATTGTTGGGAGAGCCCATGCCATACTATGACCCCAATAGTAGGAGTATGGCTGTTATGAATACTATGTGAGAATTATTTCATGTGCGTGAGGAATTATTGCCATTGAGAAATCTCTATTATAGCTGAGAATTCTCGGTGTCCCCAACAAAGAGATTTCCTAGCTGACTTCTGCTTGATCCTTGGAGGGAAGCGGGATAGCCCGAGGGACCGCAAGGCAGAGAAGAGGATCCCATTCTTTGGGCTGTGCAGGTTGAAGGGGAAAGAGAACTGGTGGATTGGAATTGCTGTGAGAGTTTACAACTTGTGAATTCTGGGGAAAATTGGGCTGTGTGAGAAGATTAGAGCCAACCATAGGCCAATTTGTCGTTGTGGGTTCATAGCCTTAGCTCAGGGGTGGCTCATTGTAGAGGGATTACATGCAATGTTGAGCCTATGGTTGGGTGGAACATCCTTTGCCTATAGCCAATTGGTGTTTAATTCCATAAAGATAAGTGTTATGGCTTATTTCTACTTATGTTGAATTTAATGATATTTATGTTATTCATTGATTGTTGATTTGTTTACATGAATAAATCTGCATCTATAACATTGAATGATTAATTATAACTGCATAAGACTGCTGATCATGTTGCATGCATTCATAAATTCATAGTAGGGCAAAGAGAATATTGGTGTCAGAGCAAGAAGAGAAATGGAAAAATTGTGTTTACCATAAGTTCCTTGTATCCTCAACGGGTGAAAGAGGTACTGGGTATGCTATAGGACTGCATGATGGGCTGTCTGGTAATGATTTATAGACTGATTTGAGGGCCATTACAGCCATTAATTGTAATGCAGAAGACATAATTTTGCCTCTGCTATGTATTTAGTTTCCAGCCATGTCAATTAATTGTAAATGGCCTTGTGGGCAACTTAAAAGGGGTTATAACCATGAAGAAAATGTAAATAATATGGATAAGAAATAATTGTATATGCAGGTTGCTGTAAATGCATAAGAATGTTGTTGTGATTGCCCATGTATTAGCTATATTTATTTATTGTATGAGCAGAACTGTGTTTTATGTGCTGAGATGGCTGATTGTACTCATAGGCAGTGGGTTAATTGGTCATGTTCAATGTTTTTCTACCGCTAAACTGTAATTTTCCATGAATCACATGTAAGAATGCTGGTTACAGCTTAATTACGCAACTGTGTACATTACATAGTGGTATTAGAGCAAAAAGTTGGTGTGAATTTGGTGGTTTCAAAAAGTACCCCATATCCTCAACAGAGCACAGAGGGTATTGGGTATGTTACAGAGTGGTATCAGAGTCCTTGGTTGCAATGCTGGGGCTGCATGGGCTAGCAACCGGATTGTCTAGGAAGAAATTACAGTTGTATATGAAGTGTTTGACAAAATGTCTCCACAAGAAAAATTTGGGAAAATGTGTGGAAGCTTGCAATTGGCTCTAATTCTCAAATTGGAATACTGTTGGAGTACGTGGAAGGTTAAAGAAGTATAATTGGTGTAATTCAAGATTTTAGAGGTAAGCTCCACGGCAAATTGAGTAAAAATGTATTTTGTAGGTTATTTGTTTGATAAAATGATCGTGAGGAAGAAAACATTGCATAAAGCTTGTAATGGAGAAATTATGGTTTATAATGTCAATTGGTGTAACTTGTGAATGGTAGAGCTCAGTTCCATGGATTGGGTGAATTATGATTACAGAGTTCGGCGCTGAGGAATTGGGCAAAAATTTCAAATCAACAAAAATGCCCAAATTTTGGTAATGACAGAAGTTTGAATTCACCAGAAGTGTCGTCGAATTTCCATATGGGGAGTAAATTAATGCATGGGGGGTCCAATTAGAGAAGCCATGTTTAAAAATTCACAACGGCCACGGGTTAATTGGGAAATATATGAGCGTGGAGAAAGTGTAGAAATTGAATAGAAGTGGCAAATTCAGAGAGCCATAACTTTCCGGTCAGACTCCAAATTTAACATGCTTGTAGCTATTGGAAAGCTAATTTAGAGGAGAACATGATAGAAAGTTTAAGTTCTCAAAATATGCATATGGTTGTCTCAAAAAGTGGTAGGAACAAAGCCTTTGAGCTTGAGTGGACAAAGCAGTTGTCAAATGAGGAAGACTTCAAAAGCATTTTTAATTTGGGAAAATGAGTTTAGGATGATAGAGGTGCATACTAGATGTGAAGATTGAGCAAGGAATGCTGCATGTAATTCATAATAGTACTTATACGATGGTATGGAGGTACAAATTGAATGAGCAAAGCAAGGTAGACAAATGCATTGGTTAATTAGCAAGTTGAAGGATTGACCAAAGATGGCTTAGAGGAGTACTTAGAGAAATGACAACACTGTTGATGAGTAGGGATATTCGAGGTGAGAGTGTTAGGGTAGTGTTGGTTAACCAAGCGGTGAAATTCTTTGAATGGAGATGGTTGAGGTTTCTGCAAATTTGATTCAAGGTCAATCATGAAGGAAGAAGTGGATTAAGAATGATTGATGGTGCTCTAAGCCAAAATGAATGTAATGCATCGAAGGGAGGCCATGCTCATTTGCAGTTGGTTACGGTATACATCAAAGAAACAATGAACAGGTAGGTATAAGGAGTCTAGAAGTTACCGACAGACATAAATGACATTTTTATGCATAAGAAGGATGCAAGTCCTTAATTTCCTAGAGATAAGGTAAGGCATCAAAGTGATGGAGGTTACAGATCTTGGAAGATAAAGGAGAATTCCCAAGGAAAGAGAATATGCATGCGAAGTGATGGATGAGCCATGTGATGGTTGAACTATCTCATTGGTAAGTTGTATGTATGCTTGGAAGAGTTATAGGTTATAAACCGACAACTTATGTGTAAATAAGGTGAAGTAAATAATGAACTTCTCCTCAATTGTAAGTTGTAAATGGAGAAATAAAGCACTCCATTGAATGGGTTTTTCTTGGTGGATAGAAGTGAACTTCATAGAGAATTCTCCATGGAAATGAAAAGGAAAAACTTTAGAATTGGATAAAGACTAAAGACAGCTAGAGATGAGAGTATGAGATACCATATGATGGAGGTTCAACTGTTTCGAGGATGTTGCAGCATTAAGGAGATGATTCCAGTAGTAAACAAGAAGTGCTAGAATAAGGTGAAGATGAAGAATACTGACTCCTGAGTGCATTCTCAGCATACAAATGGGCAACAATTGAATGCAAATGTAAGGTAATGCAGTTACTTCTAGATGTGAAGCATAAGAAGGCATATGAAGTGAAAAGAGTATCAGTACTTGGTATTGGTTGCAAGAAGAATGGACTTTGAAAAAGAGTTCATATGAAGTTGGAGTGATATAATTGCAGCATTGTGGTGTGCTACAAAATGTTCAAAAATGAATTTAATGTTGGGGCAAGATTGGCCAAGGAAAGGATGCATTGAATGAGGCTTATATTGCTACTATGGGTTGCAAATGTGAAAAAGCCAAGTTGGGCTTAGTTGAAATTGTTCCAGAAAAGGGAGCAACAATGCACTAGATAGTAGATTGGAAAAGACAACTCAAAACAAGAGCAGATATTCTTGTCAAAATCAAATGGGACTTGAGGGCAGCGCAAGACAACAAAGCAAGCTATAGGATGTTAAGAAGAGTGCTGTAGCAACAATTGGAGAACAAGGCCAACAAGGCAGAATTGATAAAGTGGGGGATTTCTCACCTTAACCATATTCGTTTTTAGAATAAAACTTAAGCCTCTGGAATTGGATCATCTATGACAAGGAATTCCAGGCTATGCAAAGGAGTTGGAAGGCAGAACTCTTAACTATTCTCTTGCTGCATTGTTTTTATTTCTTGAGACTAAGAAAGCTACTATGTATAGATAGTTCTAAGGCATAGGAATGATGGAAATGCAAGAGACTAAATAGTTGGAATAAATATGCACCAGCAAGCATATGGAGAGATAATGAATGGTGCATAAATATCTGCTTGAGAATACATGTGATATTGCATATTGGTCAAGAGTGATATGTTGATTACATATGCCATGAGTATGGCATGATTATTAAATATGATTGATGTAATTGTGTAACCAGAAACAATGATAGCATGGTTGAAGATGTTGATGATGTTGATGCATATGATGACCAACCTTGTGAAGAAAGGATAAGGACAATAAATGGTAATTCAGAGGTTGGTGGAAGGAGTATGTGAGCCTCTATAAGACACCAAATGATTAGGTAACATCGGAGATGAGGATGGCAGCCATGTAGGTATGGATTTAGTATGCTTATGTTACATATATGCCAAAGGGGATTTAGGTAAGAATTCCTTCAGTTATGATTGTTATCATAAATAAATATTCTCACGTGGTTGAATGCACTGTGTGAAGATTACCTAGGTGGGGTATGGTAGAGGTAGAAAGCCTTAGGCATATAAGATTGTTTGAAATCTAGAATGCATTCATATGAAATAAAATGATATGTCATATTGGGTTGGTTATGAGATAATAACCAAGGAAATTCAGGACTTATGATCTTGTTGTGACATTTAAAGTGCCATTTGAGATAGTCATGTATAAGGCCATTGTGTTGTTGGGTATGGAATGGCTAGAGTGCTACACAAGTGTCCAATGGTCTCCTTACTTGTGTTGGTGTCTTGGACTATAACGGTATAACCTTCTTGCCAACACCGAGAACACCTTTAGAGGGGAAGGGTTTCCCGAGGGACTGAAGAGCAGGGAAAATAAATACCTTATAGTACGCTTGAGGGATTGTTTAGCAGAGAAAGGGTATATACCTGGTGTTGTGTTGGGCCGAAGAGGAAGGTGTCTAGATGGTCGAGCAAGTATTAGGGAGGTGGCTGGATGATGTGTCAAGATGTTGGCTAGACCTTCCAACTAATCATGGTAGAATGCATGACATGAGAATATGGTATTTTTGAGTCAAGTGAAAAGATGGTAGGCAAAAGTAGTGATGCTTTATGGACTACAAGAAAGCTTTGTTGGGAGAACAGAGTTACATAAAGAGATGTCTTGGAAGCAAGCCATACTGCAGACTGTCAAAATTTCAACCCTGGGTAAATTACTTCCTTATGATCTCATGCAAAAATTACTTGCTGAATTTTAAACAGAAAATTCAGACCATAGAATAATTACACATTGGCTGGAAATTAACTGGAAATTAAACAACGGAAGCACAGAAAATTTCCGACCTTCAAATATCAACTTTTCATTAAAATTACTCCAAGCTTACAAGGGCTCCTTAACTGGGAAAATAGCTCACTGAGAAAAGAAATAAATTACAACAAAAAACCTGGCTGTTCTGGTCCCGTTTAAGAAAACCGTCTGCCCAGATCTGCTGCTCGCAGCTATATGGCTTGCCCGTGGATGTACGTCCCTATTGTGGCCCTGATCTGCTGCTGTACGACCTGTCCTTGATTGTACGACCCTCCAAAAAAATTGTATGGCCTCTGCTGGATGTTACGACCTCCACAAAAATTTTCTAGCTGTTGGGTTATTCTTCCTCTTGCTACACTGCTTATTCTCTCCTCCTTTGGACTGAGCAGAAATCCTTCTTTGCTCTTTCTGTGCATCGAACACTCTGTGAGTCACTGACTCTCTTTGTCTTGTCTATTCTCCTTTCACTTTGCCTTCCTTTTATAATATTGAGTTTTGATCGAATCTAACATAACCATTGATGACTAAGTCTCCAAAACCTTAATCTCTCAATGAGATTGACGGTTGAGATTAAGTCCAAATCAATGGTCAAGATTCATCTAATTCTCTAATGTAAATACTTTACATTTTATTAGATTAATCACTCAATTAATATAAGTCTCTTCACTTTAATAATTAACTTTAATTAAAGTGAATTACAAAGGTCCGGAAGGACTTTTGGACGACTTCCACACGTCTGACACTAGACTTGTGTGGAAGTTCCTGTCTGATGCTAAAACATCAACATTCCCCCTTAGTGAGGAAGGAACTTCTTGAAGAGCCACCTGGAATTGGTTGTTCCTCCGATCCTGGCACAATGTCCCACGCAACATCCTCCATCATGGCATTCCTACAAACCTGCTGGTCTGCTGCTTCCTGAAGTTTGAACATTGGAAGATTCAGAATCAATGATGCAACTCAATAGCCCCATATAGCTCGGAAACTTTTTCGGAGGCTTGCTCTCCCTGAATGGACTGCTAGGAGCCTCAACATGCTCCTTAGCATCCCTCAATGTCTGCATGAACCATCAAGGTCCCCTGACGGAACTAGAAGGAGTTGATCTCTCCTCCTCACCTGAAGGTTGACCTCCTGCACTGGAAGGTGATGATGATCTAGACTCAACCTTCGGAGCTTCCTGCTCCTTGTCCTTTGTCACTGGTAGGGTCTCATGCCGTATGCGGCGTCCTAGATGCAAAGTTCTCGAAATTCACATCTCGGCTCACCACAGTCCTCCGATGTGCTGGAATGAAAATCCTGTAAGCCTCCAAAGTCTTGCTGTATCCCTCAAACATACTTAGGAGCGCCTCTTATTTTCTTAGCTCAAAATACTTAAGAAGTGACAAATTGTATGTTACCTACTGTTTCCATCTCTATGGCACATAAATTTCTTTCATCCGGTTCAACTGGCTATGGTTTTGATCAGGAGATGTCAGGCAACAGTCCACAGATATTCTTTCACTTACATTCTTGGAAAAATAAGGTTGATCTTATATTGTTCTATTAGGATAATTTTGGGGGTTGCAGCCTATCTTATGTCTATGGAATGGTTCATACCCCTTCAAGTCATCTGTTTGTCACTTCACCTTCTAATTGTGTGAGTCTTCGAATTTGGTTCCATGAATCAAGGTGAGAAGGCAGTGTTTTGCAATATTAAGATTTTGGTTTGTCATTTTCATAAACCAAATGTGCTTGACCAGTCTTTTGTTTAAATTATGTGACGCTTGCTGATGGTTGTGCTTGCAGTGATATTATACTTATCCTAATGCAATAAAAATTCCTGAAGGTTGTGTATTGCTATTCATTCTTCATCTTATATTTCCAGAAATGAGAGCTGAGATATCTGTTTGCAGTTTTCTCATACTTTTCACATGTAGAACTGTTATTTTTATAATTTGTTCTTTTATTTGAGATTCACAAGACTTTGCATTTGAATTGCACTTTATCCTTTTATTTCTTGATTTAAACTTACTCAACATGTTGATATACTGCTATGTAAGTCATGGAATTACAGTTGCATTTTAGATTTAGATTTGGTCTTTAGGTGATTATGTTTACTTAAGCATTGGATTGAGACTTGGAGAGATATCTAGGAGGCAGTCAAGATAGCTTTACTATGCAAAATTATTCAGAGAAAACGAATTTACTGATGCATTTTTTGGAGAAGCAGGCTGTACATCAAAGAAAAATATGGATCAGAAAACTGGTTTAAGGATGTTGCAGTTACAGACTGTCTTTCTGTGAAGGACGCTTTGAAGTTGTCACTGACCAAATCACTGGAAGACCTACTGGTATATCATGTTATAATTTCTCATAGGAATCTATGCTCTCATGATAATATGCTATATCATCTCTTATTGTAAATGCATTGTCTCAATGGTTTAGTAAAGTTAATTGTTTGATGTTAATACTATAATGTGAAATGATAAGGTACAGTCCATATTCCCAAATTATCTACTGTACATGTTCTGGGCTTCGAATATGTGCAGGGAAAAAATTCAGACACAAATTCATCTTTTCGAATTGCTTTGATTTACAAGCATACAGAAGCATCATTAGAACTTGACTTTGTTCACGGTTCAAAGGAAAATAATCTAAAACGAAGAAAAACAGGTATGACTCAGTTTCTTGGCAATATTTTACACTGTTGTTTTTGAGCCAAAATCTCTTAATTATTGTGAAGAGTCTCCACATAGTCTTGTGATATGCATATCCTGGGAGATAGTATTGAGCTTCCAAGGTCTTTGGACAAAATTTATTTGTGAGATGCCTGTGTCTATAAATGAGTAACAAAATTCGTAAATGTTTTGATATCCCTCCTGAATTAGGAAGAAGAAAGCTGTCAAGTCTTTAAAGTTGTCGATAGTGGGTTATCAATGCCTGAAATAGTGCATTTAACTAGTTACAATGTGCATGATCAAATTTTATTGGAATCTGTGAATAGGAAAATAAAACTGGGAGGTTACACTTCATGTTGGGAAAAGCTTGATTCTCCTTACTTCCTCTTGATTCAGTACTTCTTGTTGGCTAATGATATTTCTATGTAACAGTTTTAAGCACTTAAAATGTAATGCCCCTGCATCAAAAAGTAATGTGGAAATAGAGACACCAAAAATACATCTTAAAAACATTAGAGGACAACATGATGGAAGAAAGAGTAAATATTTTTGTAAGGAGAACAAAATCTAAGTCAGTAGTGGTATGGTCTACTGGCTTATAAGTTATGGCAGCTGTGCCACTCAGTTAATGTAACTGTACTGCACTTGATGAGGTAGCTAACCTACTCTTTGTAACAGCTGCATTACATGTTTGTTGCAACTGCACTGCATTTATTTCCGTTTCAAGTTAGAAATGAGTGCACATAGATTAGTATAAGTAGAGGTGTGTGATGTCCCTTTCCCAATGATGACCCCGGCAGGGAGCGACTTAGTAGTCTACCAGTTCCCGTCGACTATAGTCGGGCACAGAGGGGAACGATTTCTCTATTGAATGTCAGCTCATCAAAGTCTAACCAAAAAGCGACATCAAAAGGGAAAAGTGAGTAAGTGATAAAGTGAATGTCTAATTAGACTAAAAAGGGGGTCTAACCGACTTAAGTGAATAATAAATCAGAACTTAGGAAAAAGTCACTTAAGCTATGCATGTCAACGAAGAATTAGATGGAGGAGGTATAAAGGGGGTGAATTCGATGTAATTCCTCATTATTGACGATTATTGATTTGAGAGACAGGTTCCAGAGGAGAGGAAGTCGACCTCCATTGTTTTGTGGGTTTCTGGAGGAAACCACCACCATAGATTGGTTTCAGTGTTGAGAGACACACCCTAGCCATCAGAAGGACCATCTAGGTTCTTCATTGATATTCAACAACAACATACAGATCTAGATTAGCCATTGCGCATTCAACATGTGAGGGCGTGAGGGTTTTAGGAGACTTCTGGAGGGAGCCAGACCCATCCAGGGTAGATCCAACCGATCCCTTCCAACCCATTGGAGAGGGGAACTGGGCGCATCTTTTGGGACCAGTATCAGTCTATTCCGACAGAGGAATCTCCCAAAGCGTAATACTAATTCCCAGTCAGGAAGTGCGCAACTCTTAGGATACTCAGTCAGGGTTCTAGAGGGACAACCAAGTTAGATCTAACGATTCCCTTCCGACCCATTACAGAGGGGACTAGGGCACACTCATTGAGACGGACATAGTCGGATTTCGACTGTCAAATCATCGAGGGCGTGACAGAGGGTTCTAGGAAGTGCGCAAACCCCAGGGGAGCCTAACCGGGATTCATACAAACCGATAGTGGTCAGATATTCATGCCGATAGTCAGGGAAAGGCTCCTAGGTAGCAGTGTGACCATTCTGAGACAGTTTTCGGGCCGATCGGACGATTATAGCCACCGGGGCGAGTTTTCCAGTTTCGAGCAGCAGTTGCCGTGGGTATTTTTGGTTGCATGCAACAGATTGGGCCACACATGCAGCGTATCTTCAGTGTTGACCATAGATCCACCTATCTCTATTATTTCGGGTATTTTCTTTAGTGATTTGCATTGTATTTCAGCTAAGATCATTCTCTACGAGATCTAGCTGAGGTTATTTCCTTTATTTTTCGCATGCAATACTGTATTTCCCATTATTTTACTTAATAGAAGCTTTTGAGTTGCTCTTGGTTCCAAAACAATTGTATGCATGTTATAAACATATAAACACCACAAAACCGCAATAAAAAACCTTTAGAAAACGCATCCAGAAACCCCTAGAGTACCAGATCTGCAGCCAGATCACTAGCGTAGCAGTAAATATCCATATCCAAGGGATTTGGGATATTTCAGTGGTATCAGAGCCTTCTTCTTGCCAGCCTATGAAGAAGCATAACTCATGACTCCATGATTCTGGGAACAGGGGAAATTCATTCATCAGGTAGGGGTCACATCGGAGACGAGTACGTACATTACTGTAGGGGCTACAGTAGGGACAAAACAAACCAGAACAAAATGGACTACAACCCCTTCCACATTAGTTCAGGTTCAGAGGCTGAAATAGAGTACAAAGATCAGATCAATGCAGAGGTAGAGGACGAGGGAGAGATGGGTCCCAAAGAGGACTACTCGGAGGGCAGTGGTGTTAATATTATGGTAGCTGCGGGAGGTATTTACCTCCACGTGTGAACCTGACGAGAATAGAAGACTCCGGAAAGCAAGAGAAAACCCTAATGAGTTGGCTAATAACCCTAGAAGTCTTGTTCGCTCAAGAAGATAATTTATATTAGGTTATTAGCCTCCAAGAGAAGAAGTCGGCCAGAAATAATAATAATATACTGAATAGATACATATCCAGAAGGAGAAATCGGCCCCAACAAAACTGGCAGAACCACTATAAATACAGGGCACCAGTTCTCATTTGACACATCTCAGAATTGCAAAGAGCAACTGGTGCGCGCTGTAGTTTCCAGTTTGGTGCACACGTGTGGAGGAGAGCTGCAGGTGCAACTGCTACAGCAACAAGTTTCAGTGTTGGCTTGGACTATCTCTTGGCTAGGGTTTGGACTATCTAATCAACTATTGTTGGTGTGCTATCCT
>ML802190.1:202543-213447 GCA_009831015.1 Picea engelmannii | reverse complement strand
GAGTGACTTATCCAACATCATGTCTAATTACTCAGATGAAGTATGGTTTTGAGAGATGATGCAGCTGATGGTGATGGTGATGCTCATGATCTAGTCATGAGATAGTCTAGACGACTATATTGATGCTACCGGGTAAATGGTATATTTTTGTGCTTAAGACCATTACCTGTAATACCTCCCTAGCTAGGAGGGAGTGTTAATATTATGGTAGTTGCGGGAGGTATTTACCTCCATGTGTGAACCTGATGAGAATAGAAGACTCCGGAAAGCAAGAGAAGACCCTAATGAGTTGGCTAATAACCCTAGAAGTCTTGTCCGCTCAAGAAGATAATTTATATTAGGTTATTAGCCTCCAAGAGAAGAAGTCGGCCAAAAATAATAATAATATACTGAACAGACACATATCCAGAAGGAGAAGTCGGCCCCAACAAAACTGCCAGAACCACTATAAATACAGGGCGCTAGTTCTCATTTGACACATCTCAGAATTGCAGAGAGCAACTGGTGTGCGCTGCAGTTCCCAGTTTGGTGCGCATGTGTGGAGGAGAGCTGCAGGTGCAGCTGCTACAACAAGAAGTTTCAGTGTTGGCTTGGACTATCTCTTGGCTAGGGTTTGGACTATCTGATCAACTATTGTTGGTGCGCTATCCTTGGAGGAAGATGCGCTACACCTTGTTTGGCTATCTAGCCTAGGGTTTGCTTCCGGAGTAATTCTCAGTCAAGGTTAAGGTGCTTGGAGGGTGCCTTCGGCCTATGGTTGGGTGACGAGGGTATCGTCAATGGTAAAACGAGCACACATTCATCTATATTCTAACAAGTGGGGGCGGCTTAGAGCCACCTTTTGACAATACTAGGGCCATATTGAATGACCTAGCCAGAGGACAACAAGAGATGAGGAATGCCATAGCACAGATGGTGCTTAACTCCCAGATCATCTAGAACAACTTGAGCACAATTGGTGCTAGCATAGCAGGGGGCACAGTTGGTCATACAGGACACCAGGGAGGTGGAGCAAGTGGCTCTAGTGGGAATGTTGCAGGTACAAGTGGACAAATGACACACTCATACCTACACTTCAACAGGGAGGATACGCATACCTCTATTCTCACAGTTTCAGACAGGACAGGGGTAGCCAAGATAGGGAAAACGAAGACAAGGGCAGCCAGGACAGGGGCAACTAGGATAGGGGTAGACAGGGCCAGTAGATCCCTTTGCAGAGTATAGGCGAGACTCCTTGGCACTAGGTCCAAAGTTTCACGCAGACATGAGTCTGATGGACTAATGTTCGATCCAGTATCGAAATAGGCCTAGGAAGGCGCAAAGGGGCAACATGTAGCCACAAAACATAGATTTTATGAGGAAAGTCAAAAAATTGACAATCCCCTCTTTCGACGGTTCGACTAAATGTTTCGCTCAAGCATGGGTGCAGAAGCTTGACACGTATTTCAAGCTCAATCAGATGTCAGAGTCGAAGGCGATCAGTTTCACTACATTGCATTTGGAGGGGGAAGCCCACGAGTGGTGGTACCATGGATTGGTGACCTTGGGTCACAACCACATCACATCCTACTTGGAGTTCACCAAGTGTTTGATGGAGAGGTTTGATTGGAGGGATTCGAAGCTCCATTTCAGGGATTTGACACAGTTGAGGCAGACCGGATCAGTCGAGGCCTTCATCACAAAGTTTCAACAGAAAGCAATTGTAGTTTCCGACATATCTGAGCATCGATTGGTGATGCTTTTCATTGAAGCATTGATGGAGCCATTGAGATGCTCGGTTAAGGCTTTTAAGCCTCACACCCTACAAGAGGCTATCATGCTCACTAGAGACATGGGGGACTCAGTGCATAAACAAAAGATCTTCACCAAACCCTTCATACCACAGAGAGACAAGGATCAGAGGAATCCTCAAAGGGATTGGAAAGGAAAAACTAAACTGGATGATGAGATCAGGAGGGAGTTGATGAGAAAGAAGCTCTGCTTCACTTGCAGAGACCCGTGGTTCCCAGGCCATAGATGCATGGGCAAGGGACAAATCCACTACATTGAGGTGGAGTCAGACAGTGAGGAGGAGGGGGAGAGAAGATCAACAACAGGTAGTGACTCAGAGGAGGAGCACGCACAGGAGCAGGTGCAACCTCCAAAAAAACCCTAGCCACATGTAGAACCACCAACGAGGGGTGAGACAAAAATTTGAAGGATTGCGAAAGGGGGAACCATAGCGACCCTTTTAGGAGTACCCAGGTATAACACTATTAGACTCAAGGGTCTCATATAGGGACAACACATTACAACATTGGTAGACGGTGGGGCAACTCATAACTTCATAGATGCAACCTTAGTAGCCCGGAGGGGGTTACGAACATAGGAGTTTGAGGTGTTTACAGTAGCTGTGGAGGATGGGTATACCCTGACATGTTTGGATATGGTTCCAGACCTAGAGGTCAAGCTAGGCAACTACACAGTGACAGATACATTCTATGTAGTTGACTTATTAGACACAGATCCAATACTAGGCGTTCAATGGTTATATTCGTTGGGAGAGATTGGGTTCAACTACCAGACCTCGACTATGAGTTTCTGGGATACCAATGGGTCGAGGGTAGTGTTGAGGGGCATGTCTATAGGAGCACCCCTGGTAGTGTCAATAAAGAGGATGGAGAGGATCTTCCGACATGGTGACGTAGCATATGCTGCCGAGTGCCTGATTACCACCAAGAGAGATTTAGATGGCAAAGAGCAATATCATCCAGAGATCAGGGTAGTTTTGAGTCAGTATGAGCCAGTATTTGGACCGATACCACCAGGGAGGCCACCAGACAAAGGGTTTGAGCACACTATTGAGCTAGAGGCGGGGGCAACACCAGTGATCACCGCACCTTATAGACACCCTAAAAGATTCAAAGACGAGATTGAGAAGGCAATCAAGGAGTTGATTGCGATGGGGCACATTAGGCCGAACACGAGTCCTTTCGCTTCTTCAGTTGTATTGGTAATGAAGAGGGATGGCACACTGAGGATGTGCATAGATTATTGGGCCCTTAATTAGAAGATGATCAAGAACATGTACCCTATTCCGCGCATAGACGAGTTGATGGACGAGCTACATGGGGCAGTTTTCTTCATCAAAATAGATCTACGCTCAGGTTATCATCGGATCAACATCAAAGAGTAGGACAGAGAGAAGACAACTTTTCGATGCCATTTTGGGCAGTTTGAGTTCTTGTTCATGCTTTTCGGGTTGACCAATGCACCAACCACATTCCAGTCTTGTATGAATCATATTTTCAGAGGACAGTTGCAAAAGTACCTTTTGGTATTCTTCGACTACATACTCATATACAACAATACTTGGGCTGAACATTTGGCACACTTTGAGGAGCTCCTGAGCATTATGCAGGCTCAGTCATTAAATGCCAAGGAATCCAAGTGCGAGTTTGGTATGAGAGAACTCTTGTACTTGGGGCACATCATCAACGAACAGGGAGTATAGGTACATCAGGAGAAGATCAAGGCCATTCTGGATTGGCCAACACCCAAGAACATCACAGAGATGAAGGGATTCTTTGGGTTGTGCAGTTACTACAGGTGGTTCGTAAAGGGGTTTTCATAATTGGGAGTGCCACTCACCGATCTGATGAAGAAGGGTGCTTTTCAGTGGACCAAGGAATCACAACGCACCTTCGAGAGAATGAAGGAGGTTATGAGCACATGCCCTGTTCTAGCCCTTCCCGATTTTTCACAGCCTTTTGTTCTAGAGTGCGATGCATCATGAGTGGGAATTGGAGCAATTTTAATGTAGGGAGGTCACCCCATTGTTTTTGAGAGAAGGAAACTCAATGAGTTGGAGAGACTCTATTCTATATACGACAAGGAAATGCTAGCCATCATGCATGCATTGACAAAATTCAGACAGTATTTGGTAGGCAACAGATTTGTGGTGAAGACAAATCACAACAGTCTGAAGTATTTCCTGGATCAAAAAGACCTCAGTGAGAGGCAGCAGAAATGGGTTTCTAAGATCCAAGCATTTGACTTTGACATTGAGTATGTTTAAAGTAAAAGGAATGTCATAGCATATGCCTTATCTAGGAGGCCAACGGGTTGTTCGATGATGGATATATGCACAGACTAGAAGGCACACCTGCTAGTAGAGTACTCCAAGAACAAATTCGCCTGCGAGGTAATGGATGGGAAGGTGGTGGATGATAGATATCGAGTATTGGATGACGTCATCTTCTATAAGGACTGGATCTACTTAGTTCCAGAATTTACATTGAAAGAAAAGGTTCTGAAGTCCTGTCACGACTCACCCATAGCCGGACATCAGGGGTTCTTCAAGATGTATAGGTAGATCAGGGAGAGATTCTCATGGAAGGGTCTCAAGGAATATGTGCTGAGACACATCCGAGAGTGTGCGACTTGTCAGCAAAACAAGTCTGAGCAGACACACCCAACTGGATTACTTGAGCCTCTACCCATTTCGGAGCAGAAGTGAGAGAGTATTTCCATGGATTTCATTACAGGACTACCTAAGGTGCAGGGTAGGGACTGTATTTTTGTGGTGGTAGACAAACTGACCAAGTTTGCACATTTATTTTCCATACCCACAAGATGCAAGGCCAACTGGGTGGTAGAGCTGTTTTTCAAGGAGATCTTTGGGTTGCACGGGCTACCTAGGCAAATAGTTAGTGACAGGGATGGGCGCTTCATCAACGCATTTTGGCAGGAACTATTCAGGTTAGTGGGCACAGAGTTGGCCACGAGTACCAGTTACCATCCCCAGATAGATGGGCAGACAAAGATCGTCAACAAATGGGTGGAAGGGTATTTGAGGAACTATGTAGGAGGACAACAACGCACATGGGTGAGTGGTTGTATATGGGTGAGTATTGTTACAACACGACATATCACATGTCCATCCGGATGTCACCATTCATAGCTTTATATAGATACGACGCACCTTCCTTTGTGGAGACTATGTTTGGAGATAGCAGGGTCCCTGGGGCCAAGGATTGGATAGAGGAGAGTCAGAGGGTCCTTCGGGTGGTAAAAGAGAATCTGCAGACATCACAGAACCAACAGAAGATGTATGCAGATAGGTAGAGGACAGAGCATATTTTTGAGGTGGGGGATTTGGTTTTTCTGCGACTACAACTGTACAAACAATCTACATTGAAGAGAAGCGGAGCAGAGAAGTTAAAACTCAGATTCTACGGGCCATACATGGTCATCAGGAGAGTGGGCGAAGTGGCCTACGAGCTAGAGCTACCAGAGGGTAGCAAGATACACAATGTGTTCCATGTTTCTTGCCTTAAGAGGGCAGTGGGGCAATAGGTTACCACTTTAGAGGAGTTACCACCATTGGATGAGGAGGGCCAGTTGAAGTTGGTGCCGGAGGAGGTACTCAAGTAGAGGGAGCGCAGGTTGAGGAGCAGGTTTATTAGGGAGTGCTTGTTCAGATAGAGGGGACTTCCAGTGGAGGATGCCACATGGGAAGGAGAGCAGATACTACAACACCTAGGCTTGATGTTGCTTGAGGACAAGCAATCTCGTGAAGGGAGGACTATGATGTCCCTTTCCCAATGATGACCCCAGCAGGGAGCGACTTAGTAGTCTACCAGTTCTCGTAGACTATAGTCGAGCACAGAGGGGAACAATTTCTCTATTAAGTGTCAGCTCATCAAAGTCTAACAAAAAATCGACATCAAAAGGGAAAAGTGAGTAAGTGATAAAGTGAATGTCTAATTAGACTGAAAAGGGGGTCTAAGTGACTTAAGTGAATAATAAATCAGAACTTAGGAAAAAGTCACATAAGCTATGCATGTCGACGAAGAATTAGACGGAGGAGGTATAAAGGGGGTGAATTCGACCTAATTCCTCATTATTGATTTGAGAGACAGGTTCCAGAGGACAGGAAGTCGACCTCCATTGTTTTGTGGGTTTCTGGAGGAAACCACCACCATAGATTGGTTTCGGTGTTGAGAGACACACCCTAGCCATCGGAAGGACCATCCAGGTTCTTCATTGATATTCAACAACATCATATAGATCCAGATTAGCCATTGCGCTTTCAACAGGTGAGGGTGTGAGGGTTTTAGGAGACTTCTGGAGGTAGCCAGACCCATCCAGGGTGGATCCAGTCGATCCCTTCCAACCCATTGGAGAGGGAACCAGGGTGCATCTTTTGAGACTAGTATCAGTCTATTCCGACGAAGGAATCTCGCAGGGCGTGATTCCTAGTCAGGAAGTGTGCAACTCTTGAGGATACTCAGTGAGGGTTCCAAAGGGACAACCAGGTAAGATCTGACGATTCCCTTCTGACCCATTATAGAGGGGACTAGGGCGCTCTCATTGAGATAGATAGAGTCAGATTTCGACAGTCAGATCATCCAGGGCGTGACAAAGGGTTCCAGGAAGTGTGCAAACCCCAGGGGAGCCTAGCCGGGTAGCCGGGATTCATACAGACCGATAGTGGTCAGATATTGAGGTCGATAGTCAGGGAAAGGCTCCTAGGTAGCAGTGTGACCATTTTGAGATAGTTTTTAGGCCGATCGGACGAGTATAGCTACCAGAGCGAGTTTTCCAGTTTCCAACGGTAGTTGCCATGGGTATTTTCGGTTGCATGCAGCAGATCCGACCGCACATGCGGTGGATCTTCAGTGCTGACCATAGATTCGCACATCTCTATTATTCTGGGTATTTTCTTTAGTGATTTGCATTGTATTTAAGCTAAGATCATTCTTTATGAGATCTAGCTGAGATTATTTCCTTTATTTTCCCCATGCAATACTGTATTTCTCGTTATTTTACTCAATAGAAGCTTTTGAGTTGCTCTTGGTTCCAAAACAATTGTATGCATGTTATAAACCTATGAACACCACAAAACCACAAACGGAAACCTTTAAAAAACGCATCTAGAAACACCCCAGAGTATCAGATCTGCAGCCATATCACTAGCGCAGCAGTAAATATCCAGATCCGAGGGATTTGGGGTATTTCAAAGTGATGTGGTCATTTCTTCCCATTAAGATAACACCTCTCTCTCCATAGTGCACAATTCCTCTTTATAATTACAACCATTTCAGTGATAATTTCCATAAACGCACTCTCATGTAATTTAGCCTTTGTGAGCGCATTTACATACCATACCACTTCTCACTCTTGTACATATTCACACTTATATTGTAGTGACTTAGTTCTTGGGCTAAAATACTGCATCTCATTTTGTCCAAATGGAATTGCCATTATCATTGGAAAATAATTTAGTGGAAGTGTTGACGAGAGGTAGCGGTATTAGAAATTTCATCTAATTTAAAATTACTCTTATAAGTTACTTGTATTGGGGGTGGGCCATTTTAATAAAAATACGTAAATTGGTTTGTTGCTGGACAAATCAGGATTTTGGCTTCCACGTGAGAGAGAGGGGCATTGGGCTTGTGGTTTCTATAGGGGATCGGGCCACTGGGATTTGATCCATGGCAACTAAATGAGTGTGGCCATGGCTAGCCATACTAGAACCAAATCGAAGGGCCAATCAAAATCAAGAGGCCGTTCTCTAGGAGTTGAAATCAATGGAGAAATTTATGTTAGATGAGCTCGGTCAAGGGAACGTTCTCCCTTGGAATTTGTTTCAGTGGATTGTTGAGATTTGGAGGGTCTTGTAATGTGGTTGTTTTGTTGAATGATAATTTTGCTTTGATTGTGGTTCCTAAAGCTGCTCAGGATGAAGAATGGCCTTTGTTGTCAAAGACCAATCTGATGGGATCCATAGTTGCTAATCAAGATCTGGTTTGTTTAGGTGATTATAAGAAATCACAAATGATGGTGGAAAACCCAAAATCTCAAATCATGGGTTCCACCTTGGTGATGACTTCTTCAGTTTTGCAGCCAAAGGTTAGATTTGTTGAAGCTCAGTTAGACTCTATCAGGATTGATGAGAAGCTATTGATTGAAAGTAGTGAGGTGCCTACTTCAAATTAGGTCGCCTCTCAGGTCTTGATAGCTGAAAAAGATGAGATCCCTACTCCTCAAAACAATGTGGATTCCAACAAAGGGGATTTCAAATTTTTCTTGGCTTGTAATAAGAAGTATGTAGAAAGGTGGCAGAATCTAGAACATCGTGGGTTGATCTTGTATTTCCTTTTTCGCATGTCAGATGAGGTGACCTTCAACAAAAGGTGTTTATTGAATTGGGAGGTGTAATGTCCCCTTCCTCTTGATCGTGATGGAGGATGACTTAGTAGCCTATACGACTCCCGTAGGCGTCAGTAGAAAAAAGGGAGTCACCGGGATTTATTTAGTGTCATTTGGTTAGAAGATGTTATGTTCATAAAGTGACATTAAATAAAAAGGTAAATTATTAATTACTTAAACATTAAAAAGTAATTTTCAATGTTTAAGTAAATATTAAAGGAGAAATAAGGGTGAGGTTTGATTTGGTAAAAAAAGGGGAAATATCTAGAAGGATCGGAGGAAGAATAAAAGGAGGGGTAGCGCTTTACTTTGGCATTATGATTTGATCTGTTATTTTGGTGTGCTCCTTAGAGCCAAGTTTTCGTTGGGGTTTGGCAAAACCCTTCCACTGTTAGTTTGGTTTCGGTGGTGCAACACCCACCCTAGCTAGACAAGAGGGAGATCCCTTTAGGATTTCCATTGGAGCTTCCTATTATTGCAGGTGTATTCAGTCTAGAGCATATTGACTTGCTTGGAGGGTTGGTAGAGCCTCTTGAGGAGATTGAACTGGTTATTTGCAGGATCGTGGCTTTAGAAGATTCGTGTGGCTCCCTTGAGAGTCGTTTCATCTAGTGAGCAGGTCGTAAGGGCTAAAGGAGGCCGCAAAAGTCTTAGAGGAGTGTTCGTTGGCATTTGGGAGGCCACATTGGGTTTCCTAGAGGGCTCGAGCCTCTCCCTTTGCTGGATCATGTGACCAGGAGAGCCATGGGGGCTTATTAAGGACCGATATATCCCGTGGTAGCATCATGGGGGATTTCTTGGAGAGGATCGTGAGGTTTTGCAAGTCGCAAGGGTTCTCGAGAGCATGCTGGGAGCTAGGAGAAGGGGGCCGTGAGGCTATCCCTTGGTGTTGGAAGGCTAGCGTGGAGCTGGGTGACAACTTGGTGGGGGTCTGAGACTTGGACAACCACTAGAGAGTGGCACCCCATCTGCTAGAGGAGACATTGGCATGGATTATAGGTTTTTGGCTTACTTTTGTGTGTTTCATTAGTGTATTGCAGCCGTATTACAACCAATAGAGATTGTATTGTTGCTGGGTTTTTCCATCCATAATAAAAATGCCAATATTGTCTCTTCTATTTCATGAGTATTTTGGATGAGTGCTATATGTTTGACAAAATGTCCATCGTGAGGATACTTGTAAACTGATTACAATAAGTTGTCAATTAACACAAAAACATTGTATGTAAAGTATTTGACAAAAAACACAACCAGAACATATACATTGAACAACAAACCATTAATATCCCAACATAACTCTATTGGGGGCATTATAGGAGGCGAAAGGAATTTCTTTGAATTCATACTGGGGTTTGGGATATAAATATGTTTGTCTCCCGATCAACACTGAATCAATAGCTCGAAAAGTTCTTTCGTATGTTACATGGCATATTGTGGGTTCCTTGGGTTATATGCAATCTCAGAGATCTGATTTTAACCTAGACGATAGAGGTCAATCCCATTACCCCATTTGGTTTGAGTTTCCTGTACTTCTTGCTGACTTGAGGCCTTTTGTAGATCTGTTTGCCAACTGGTTTGGTAAGATTTTTATCTTGGATGATAGATGTAATTCTCTTTGGCCTAGTCTGAGAGTAATGTAGATGTTGATTTTAAGAAGAAGGTACCTCCGTTTATTTCATTATTTGAATTTGTTGAATGGTTGTTTTGCTTGCCAAGCGTAGGATCATCTCATTTGAAACTATCCCCATTGGAAGCCCCCTCTAGGAGCTCCCTAATATTTAGGTGATATGGGTGCTTCAACATCAATGGCTAAGGTCGCCAAGGCGGGTTCCTTAGTTGGTTTAGTCTAGGCCACCAAGAAGGGCACCCTTCAGGTTCCTGTTGGGGTGCCAGTTCCTCCTTTGATGCTTGGTTCTGGTATCAGGATAGAGGGAGTTGTGGCTCTATTGACCACCTATTTCGACTAGGGGTCAACGTCATGTATCATGAAGCTATGTACCAGAGGGTGCAACTTTTTTTGAAGATTTATGGCTCAACAGGGCAATTTTTCCCTCGGCACGTCTTTCTATGTAATCAGAATGTTCGCTTCCCTACGTGGGATAACAATGTAATAGGTCAGCGTGAGTCATATTTTAGGTTAGTTACCTAGGACTTTATCATTAGAGAAGTCCTTTCATCGAGTGTTTTTTATCCTCAGGTAATTTTTAATTACCCTTGAGTTTTTCACTCACAATAATCCTCCAAAGTGGTGAAAGACGTTCTATTGATTGAGCCCAAGGGGTGACTAGAGTCTAGGAATGTTGTAAATGACCATGCTAGACATCTTCTAGAGTCGTGCAGAATTCTATCAAGTTTTGACAGTTTGTTTAATTTATTAAAATTCTCCATTTAATGGGAATTTTAATTATTTTTGAGGTAAAATGTAAAAAATTGGTACTTGGGGGTTTTGATAGGGTATGAGTACTCAAAACAAATGGCAAAGACCCCCCTACACTCTTGGACCAAGTTTCAATTCATTTGGACAAGTTTTGCTAGGTCTTTGTCCATGAGGAGTCCAAGTCAGTCTAGAGTCAACATTTAATTGCTTTTAATTGGCTAAGTAAAAAAGCCAAAAATTGTAAAATTAACTAAAGTCATGAGAGAAAGTGGGGAAAGGTTTCCTAACCTTTTTCCTAAGTTGGAAAAGTAATTTTCCACTTAAAGAACCC
>ML802190.1:142967-153357 GCA_009831015.1 Picea engelmannii | reverse complement strand
GAAACCCTAAATCGTCTCAGAGCGCTTTGTTTGGATTGTATAGTATGTTATCTTGTTGAAACTAGTGACAGTGAAAGGTATAGTTACTACAACAAATGGTTCGAATAAATAATCAACTTGGTTCATATCAACAAGAAATTGAAACATTGGAAAAGGAGAAAAGTGAACTTAAGTGTTTAATGCCTTCATCATTTCAGTCATCCACATCAACAGATTCTTTAGCAAATAATGATGAATGTTAAATGTTGAATGCATTTGTTTTATTAAGCAATAAACTCCTAGAAGTAGTTCTTTTGGTTTCTTAGTTTAAAAGAGTCTTAGATTATTTTTATAGGGACTACCCCCCTTGGCTTCGCTAGGAGTTGGCCTAGACGGAGGAGTTGAGGATCAAGTGACAACACCTTGACTCGAAACTTGCCCCCAAAGACACACCAAGTGGATTGAAGGTTTCTTCCACGTTACCCCAGGTGTGTATAAGGCGACAATAGGCCCCCAATGTATTTCTGGGGTTCTTGGTCAGGGACCAAGCAGTTTGATGATATAAGTCCCTAGATGTGTTCTAGGGCCCTTGGATGTGTTCCAGGGAATCCTTGCCGAGCGCTTGAATTGATCCTTGGTGGTTAAGCCCCTAGATATATTCTAGGGGCCCCATATGTGTTCTGGGGTATCTTGGTCTGAGTACCAAGCCGAGATGATGGGTGACCTTCGTCTCTCCCGGGATGGTCCATATGACCTAGGAGCAGTTAAGAAGAAAGGCATGATCACGTCATTAGCCTTCCCTGTATGCTAGGATGATAAAAAGCTTATAAGTTATATTGTGGTACTCGTGGACAAACTGCCATTAAAGAAGGACTTGACCTTTGACTTTGTCTTATTTTTTATTATTGATGAAATCCCTGGCTTGAGTTATTATCCTTTTAAATTTATGATTATGTGTTGGTTTTAATTTATATTTTTGGACTTTACTTTTGCCTAAAGAAAGCTGGTCACCATGATTTTGAAACCCACCTCATCGATTTAATTTATTACCTTGTTGACTTGGTTATGGTCTATTGGATTTACCACTTGACGGTTTTAATTGGCAAAATATTATTTGTTATTTTTTAGTTGTTAACCTAACCCTAAAGCTATGTCAAGTGAACTCTAATTGGTTAAAAGGTTAACCCTATCTTACCTACCTAAAACCTATATATAGGAGTGGTCTCTCCTTCCCTTGACACACTTGATGCATGCAATCTACCTCCTCCAAGTTGATATTAAGACTGAGTTTTGCTGCGGCTCTTCTGTACAGGTTTACAAGGGTCATTTTAGTTTTCTCTTGCGTGTTCTTAGTCTGCACCAGCCTATTGAGGGTTTAGCTCTTCTAGCCGAGACTGTTTGTGCTTGCTCTTGAGGTTTCTTGTATGCAGGTGGTTTGCTGGTGCTGCCTAGTAGCTTGCTGGTGCCACCTTGTGGTTTGCTATGCCGCCTTGCTCATATTGTCAGCCGCCTTGGTATCTATGTTCTGTGAGTGGATTGTTAAGCCTGATATTGGACCGCTAGTACTTGTCTCTGCTTGAAGTGGGCATCTATGTTTAGAGTTGGGCTCAATGTGTTAAATCAACCTTAATGCTGATTGTGGGTTTATTTTTCAGCCCTAGGTTGGACAGTGATTTTTATTCAACCCTAATACTTGGAAAGTGACTTGGACTGTGTACTTGAGTTTGTTTTTCCAGCTTGTTGAGTTCTGATTTTTTTTAATTTGCTTAACCTAAGAGTCTTTCTTGGCATTGTCCCTATGTCCATGAGGAGATCTACCCTGAGGGTTTGATCCATGATTCACTAAGCTTTTCTGAGCATACATTGGAGGAAGGCAACAACAACTGATCAGGGACATTTGTTCTTTTCTACGGCTGTGGTAATACTCAGATATGGGTTATGTATGTTATTTATTCACTAATACTATTAGGTTATGCATCAGATTTTTAAATGGCTTACTGGTCATATAATTACAGTAGCTAATGATTTGAAATTTATAAAATTCTTTGTTTCTAGCTAGCCTACTGTTTTTGCCCTTAAATTCTAACATGGTATCAGAGCTTAGGGCGTGAAAAGAGCTCATTTGTGGCAGACTTTTGAGCCTGCGTAGATTCTCTGTTAAGGGTTTGTTTTTCAGATCAACAATAAGTTTGTTTTTATTAGATTTCTCCTGAAATCATACTTCGGTATGGCTTCATCTTCAGTCAAAGCAGAAGATAGGCTTGAAGGGGCTTCAAACTTCAATGCCTGGAAGGCTAGGGTTTTGAATATTCTGGAAGAAAGTGATTTGGATGAGCTGGTTAACATGGTAGTGGAAGAACATGCTACAAATACAGGAATAACAACATATTAGAAGAGGCAGGCCAAAGCCAAGAGGGTCATTTTTTATTCCGTTAAAGATAGTAATATGCCTCTTATTGCTCACTTAAGGACAACAAAGGAATGCTTTGATGCCCTAGCAAACTTTTACGAAAAGAAGGCCCCTACTCAGAAGAGGACCTTGAAGAAACACCTACGTACATTAAAGATGGGAAATGATGAAACCATCTCTGCCTTTTTTTCCAAAATTGCCCAAATGAGAGATCAACTCGCAACAATTGGAGTTGCAGTAGATGACGATGACCTTGTGTAGACGATAGTAGATGGTCTTCCAGAATCGTGGGAGATATTTCTCTCATCTGTAAATGGAAGAGAAGTTCAACCCAACTTCGAGAGATTATGGCATGATTGCTTGGAAGAAGGGGGCAGAATTAAAAGCAGAAATGAGCCTTCCACTGTGAAAGACCATGCTCTTTCCACCAAATCCAAGAAATGGAAGAGGTTTCTTGAGCACAAAGGAAAAGGTAAGAAACCTCAAGGTAAGCACTCTCATCCTCACTCTCATTTGTCTAAAGTAAGATGCTTTACTTGTAACAAGCTAGGTCATTATGCAAAAGACTACAGGAACCCTCCTTCAAGGCAGAAACGGAAAAGTAAGTTCCATGCTTCAGTTGGAACGGAGGAAGAAGAGCCTCAGAGAAAGAGAACAAGAGTTGCCTCTAAAGAACAAGAGAAACACAGAGAGAGTTATCTTGTTTCAGCTCTCTCTGGTGCTGTCACCAAATCAAAAGAAATATGGTTAGTGGACAATGGGGCGTCCAAGCACATGACAGGCTTCAAGCAAAATCTTGTGAACTACCGAGACAATAAGTTCAATGTGAAGGTAGAATTGGGTGATGATGGCACTTATGCCATCAAAGGAGTTGGATCAGCCTCCTTTCAACTTCAGTCAGGTAATGTATTTCATGTTGAAGAAATTCTTTATGTTCCTGGCTTAAAGAAAAATCTTATTTCAGTTGCAGTTCTAGAAAGTAAAGGGTACACAATAGCCTTCTCCAAAGGAACAACTCTTATGTGGCCCTCAAATGAAAGTATGAGCTCAACCATGATAATCGGGGTTCAAGAAGGTGGACTTTACAAAGTCTCAGGTCAGGTTATTCAAGCATTAGCTCATGAGATGATTAGCTGCTGCGAACTATGGCACAAAAGGTTTGGACACCTCAACTATGATGCTCTCCTAGGTTTGCAAAAGATGGTAACACGTATGCCAATTTTTCATTTTGAGCATGATAGTATTTGTAGAGGTTGTGCTCTTGGTAAAAATAGAAAGAAAGCTTACCCTCAGTAATAGAAAAACTAATGGTATTTTAGATCTTATTCATTCTGATCTCTGTGGACCTATGACTGCACCGTCCATGAATGATTGTCTTTATTATATCATTTTTATTGATGATTGCTCTCGTAAAACTTGTATTTATTTTCTGAAAACTAAAGATGAATCCTTTAGTAAATTTCAGGAATTTGAGAATCTTGCTGAGAATCAGACAGGTAAACATATCCGTGTTTTCAAAACAGATAATAGAAAAGAGTTTGACTCCCACAAGTATGATGATCTCTGCCGAGCTTCTAGGATTAAGAGGGAGCTGGCAATGCCTTACAATCCCCAGCAGAATGGGGTTGCAGAAAGAAAGAACAGGACAATTTGTGAGGCAGCGAGAGTATGATGTATGATCAGGATCTTCCGTTGTCTCTTTGGGCCGAAGCTGCAAGTACTGCAGTCTATATTCAGAACATGTGTCTTCATAAAGCCTTGGAAGAGAAAACTCTAGAAGAAGTCTTCACGGGTAAGAAGCCTTCAGTTGATGACTTGAGAATATTTGGTAGTCCTGTCTATATTCATGTACCAAAAGAAAAGAGGACTGCGTTAGAGCCCTCTGGAAAGAAAGGCACTTTTGTGGGGTACAGTGAGACCTCAAAAGCATATCAAATTTATGTGCCAAGGAAAAAATATATAGAGGTCAGTAGAGATGTGACCTTCCATGAGGAAGCTTCTTTTCGTCGTTCCATAGAGCTTCCCTATGATACAGAGGAGCAGGAAGCTCCAACTTCAGAGCATTGAGGTTCACAACTTTTAGTTGAGCAGAGGGAGAAGGCCAGAGAGCCTTCAATGGATCCCATAAGGGATTCTGTTGAGTTTCCCTTAGAGAAGCCTCCTGCCAAAAGGAGGCCAACATGGTGCCGTGAAATTTTAAAGGAAGCAGAAAAACATGCAACACCTAAAGGTACTTTCAGAGAAAGCAAGAATCCATATAAGTACTCAAGTTTGATAGCTCAGTTGAATTGTGTGATTAACTCAAAACCTTCCACTTTTGATGAGGCTGCCAAGCATAAAGTGTGGAAGGATGCCATGGTAGAAGAGTACGAGTCAATATTGAAGAATGATGTATGGGAAGTGGTCCCAAGACCACAAGGAAAATCAGTAGTGACCTCTGAATGGATTTACAAAATAAAGCATGCAGCTGATGACGGTGTTGAAAAATACAAATCTAGATTTGTGGCTCATGGTTTCTCTCAGAAAGAGGGAATTAATTATGATGAAATCTTTGCTCCCGACGCCAGGTATACCTCTATCGGAGTCATCATTTCTCTTGCTTCAGTTTTTTGTTGGAAACTTCAACAAATGGATGTTAAGACTGCTTTTCTTTGTGGTGAAGTTGAGCAAGAGGTTTATATCGAGCAACCTGAAGGTTTTGTGATCCATGGGAAGGAATCCCATGTCTGCAAACTCAAGAAAGCCTTATATGGATTGAAACAAGCTCCGAGAGCTTGGTATGGAAGAATTGACAGTTTTCTTCAGAGTCTTAGGTTCTCAAAGAGTATAGCAGATCCTAACCTTTACATAAAGGTTGTGAAGAATCATCCTGTGATCTTGGTTTTATATGTGGATGATTTGTTCCTTACTGGTGAGGAACATCTGATAGCTCAGACTAAGAGGGAGCTGTCAACAGAGTTTGAAATGAAGGACTTGGGTCTTATGCATTACTTTCTTGGTTTAGAGGTGTGGCAGAGACCCGGTGAGATCTTTCTCTCACAAGGTAAGTATGCAGTTGATGTGCTTCGCAGATTTGGGATGCTAGACTGTAAGTCCATGACCACACCTATTGTTTCTAACCTAAAGAAGTTACATGATCAAGCTACAGGTTCAGATCCGAAAGACCCTATAGTATACCGTCAGATTATTGGGTCCTTGATGTACCTAGTACACACCAGACCGAACATTTGTTATGTAGTGAATGCCCTCAGTTAGTTCATGTGTGAGTTGAAACACATTCATATGGTTGCTGCTAAGCATATTCTTAGATATGTCTAGGGGACTATAGCCTATGGGCTCAGATACACTTCTAGTGGAGGTGTAATGCTTCATGGATTTTTAGATTAAGATTGGATGGGTGGTGCAGTGGACCGGAAGAGCACTTCCGGATATTGTTTTAGTTTGGGTTCAACTATGATCTCCTGGTCCAACAGGAAGCAAGGTTCCATAACCCAAAGCACTGCAGAGGCAGAATACATTGCTGCTAATGTTGCTAGTAGAGAAGCAGTGTGGCTTAGAAAGCCACTCTTAGATTTGTTCAGTATTGAACTAGAACCCACAATAATTCACTGTGATAACCAGAGCTGTATAAAGCTCTTTGAGAATCCTGTGTTTCATGACAGATTGAAACACATTGAGATGAGATATCACTATGTCCGGGACATGGTGCAAAAGAACATTCTTAGTATTCAGTATGTTCCGACTGTGGAACAAACTGCAAATATATTGACCAAGCCCCTGTTGTTGACAAAGTTTGTGTACTTTCGAGACAAGCTCGGTGTTGCTGAGAATGCCTCTTTTGCCGAGAGGGAGTGTTAAAATTAATGCAGCTGCAAGAGCCATTCTACGGGAGGACGACAATGGCCCTAGTTGTGATCTAGGTGCCCTAGTGCATTCCTGGGGTTCTTGGTCTGGGACCAAGCAGTTAGAGTAATGGCAAAAGACCCTAGTTGGGCCCCCAGTGTATTTCTATGGTTCTTGGTGAGGGACCAAGCAGTTTGATGATATAAGTCCGTAGATGTATTCTAGGGCCCTTGGATGTGTTCCAGGAAATCCTTGCTGAGTGCTTGGATTGATCCTTGGTTGTGTACCTTGGTGGTTAAGCCCCTAGATATATTCTAGGGCCCCTGGATGTGTTTTGGGTATCTTGGTCTAGGACCAGGTAGATTCTTGTTTAAGTACCAAGCCGAGATGATGTGTGACCTTCTTCTTTCCCGGGATGGTCCATGTGACCTAGGAGCAGTTAAGAAGAAAGGAATGGTCACGTCATTAGCCTTCCACGTATGCTAGGATGATAAAAAGCTTATAAATTATATCGTGGGACTCATATGGACAAACTGCCATTAAAGAAGGACTTGACCTTTGACTTTGTCTTATTGTTTATTATTGATGAAACCCCTTGCTTGAGTTATTATCCTCCTAAATTTATGATTATGTGTTGGTTTTAATTTATATTTTTGGACTTTACTTTTGCCTAAAGAAAGCTGGCCGCCATGATTTTGAAACCCACCTCATCGATTTAATTTATTACCTTGTTGATTTGGTTATGGTCTATTGGATTTACCACTTCATGGTTTTAATTCGCAAAATATTATTTGTTATTTTTTAGGTGTCAACCTAACCCTAAAGCTATGTCAAGTGGACTCTAATTGGTTAAAATGTTAACCCTATCTTACCTACCTAAAACCTATATATAGGAGTGGTCTCTCCCTCCGTTGACACACTTGATGTATGTGATCTACCTCCTCCAAGATGATATTAAGACTGAGTTTTGCTCCGATTCTTCTGTACAGGTTTACAAGGGTCATTTCAATTCTCTCTTGCATGTTCTTGGTCTGCACCAGCCTATTGAGGGTTTATCTCTTCTAGCCGTGATTGTTTGTGCTTGCTCTTGAGGTTTCTTCTATGTTGGTGGTTTGTTGGTGCCACCTTTGTGATTTGTTGGGGTCGCCTAGTGGCTTGCTGGTGCCGCCTTGTGGTTTGCTGTGCAACCTTGCTGATCCTGTCAGCCGCCTAGTATCTATGCTCTGTTAGTGGATTGTTAGGCCTTATATTGGACCGCTGGTACTTGTCTCCGCTTGAAGTGGGCATCTGTGTTTAGAGTTTGGCATCTGTGTTAAATTAGCCTAATGCTGATTGTGGGTTTATTTTTCAGCCCTAGGTTGGACAGTGATTTGTATTCAACCCTAATACTTGGACAATGACTTCGAGTGTGTACTTGACTTTGTTTTTCCAGCTTGCTGAGTTCTGATTTTTTAAAATTTGCTTAACCTAAGTGTCTTTCTTGGCCATTGTCTCTATGTCCATGGGGAGATCTACCCTGAGGTTTTGATCCATGATTCACTAAGCTTTTCTTAGCATATACTAGAGGAAGGCGACACCAACTAATCAAGTACATTTGTTCTTTTCTACAACTGTGGTAATACTCAGATTTGGGTTATGTATGTTATTTATTCACTAATACTATTAGGTTATGCATTAGATTTTTAAATGTCTTGTTGGTCATATAATTACAATAGCTAATGATTTGAAAATTATAAAAATTTCTGTTTCTAGCTAGCCTACTGTTTTTGCCCTTAAATTCTAACAACACATCATAAAGGATTGCCAAAGAAGGCATTGTGATTGCTAGTGAAGAGACGAGCGTCAGTGTGGCAATGTTTGATTGAAAAATCCTTACTTGATTCACGAAATGATGGATATACAAGTTCTATGATGTTTACATGTTGGTTGTGAATATTTTTACATGGCATTAATTTTTCTCTCTTGTGGCAATCATAGATATCTTTGTTGTGTGTAGTGTGGGTTCTCTATTGTGAAGACTTGCTGAACCGGTTCGTGTGGCAAAGGTAATAGTGTATTGTTAATGATCTAAGCGTGAAGATATGACAATGATATTTCCTTTCATATGCACAATTGAGAGTCCAAGTGTTTGAAGAATATTTTTTAATTTTTTAAAGTGATTGATTTTATTTACATTTCATGGTTTTTGAGGTCTACCCTTTTTCTACTTGACATTGCATTGAGTCACATGAACAAAAAGGAAGTAGATGTGACTTCCAATTGTATAGGCCAAGTTTGGTGCATATCCCCTTTGTCACAATACAACTTTCAATCCTACCTTTGACCTTTATAAAGTATGATAGGTTGTATACTCCTCAAGGTATGCTAGGTACCCGATTTTGTCCCTTTGTTCCTTTGAGAGACTTGCATTTGTAGACTAGTTGAGTCAACAACCTTGTTAGTTTTCTGAGGTTCTGAGTGTGAGTGGGCATTTTGGTTTTAATTGCCTTCCTTCCCATTCAATCTCGCTCAACATCCCTCCGCACCTCTTCAAGATGGAAAAGATAAGATAATTTTATTAATGTCCAACAAATGACCACACAAGTAGGTCAATGGGATTGAGAAGTACATCCATCTAAGAAAAGTACAATGTGGTAGTATGAAAAGCATCTCCTAGAGCAAAAGCAAGAGATAGATGTGTAGGAGCTTCATCTGAGTTTTTAATTGGGGCATCTTGGCTCCAACATGGCCTTTCTTTTTGAGCATTTGCTCTAGATCTCAAACGATCTCATTGTTGAATAGAGCCACCTTCTGTTCTAGCCATTGCAAGGACTTTCTTTCCCTCTTGGCCAACTTTGAGTGTGTTTTCACCAATTGAGAGTCGAGGTGGACGACTATCTCTCAGGTTGGAATGGATCTACAAACTTTGCTTATTGTAGGAGGTTGAGATTGAGGAACACTTTATCGCTAGATTCCCTTTCCACTTCAATATTAGGAGGTTCCATTTTCTATATAAGAGCTTGGGAAAATCTTGTTGAACTTCTTGAAATACTTTGACCAATGGTGCCTTGCCTTGTACATTAGGTAGGCATTACTCTCGCGATGTTTACTTTAGATCTCTTATGCAACCACTACATAGTTTACCTTTTGTCACCTGTTTTGGGACACTTGGGGTTAAAGTGCCTCTTAACCACTTAGTTGGACATAATTAGGTTTGTGCAACACTATTCCCTGGCCTGCACTACCCAAGCTCACATCAAGGAGTCACATGCGGATTAAACCCACTCGAGAGTCTCACCATTACAAGACGCTTGCTGAGATGTGCATTACTATCTTTTTCCATACTACCCGAGGTTCTTGGCTTTGGATGTTATGAGTGTTGGAGAACCAGGGAAATGGAAAAAGTGAATAACAATGAATTCCAAGAAGAGGTGGTGTCAGTAGACATCGTTATAGCACTGAAGCACAAGTGAGCATATCTCAACAAGTTTTGTCATTGATTCATTTTCGTTGATAGATTGATCGATTAGATCATCTATATAACCCAAAGCATAACGAACTCATAAAATAAAGAAGACATAGTCAATTGTGATCACCTTAGGCAAGCCTGTTGTCCCCCACTTTCAGGGATAGCGGGGAGATCATGTCTCGAGGCCCACAGGTCCTAGACATGGAGTACCGAGAGCAGGTTTTGCTTCAGCATGGCCCTGGAGGGCCCACCTTTTCTCTCTTCCAACATCTTTATCCTTTCAGTAGCAACAACAGCCTCCACCACCATCGGCTTGGTCCTGTGTCAGAGAGAGTTCATTCTTCATGAGTTAATTAGTTCAGGTATCATGGTATGTGTCACTTTGATCATCAAAACCATTGAATGCATGCATTTGATTCCTTTTATTTCTAGCAATTGCTTGGACCTTACACTTGCCCACTTGACCATATTTTGGGGATTGAAAGGATGTCCTAGTAAGCTTGTGTCTGTTGGTTTTGGTTAGCCACTGGGGTTGTCTCTGAAAAGCCATAGTCCGCTCCCTTCACAACTTCACCTTTTCATTTTGTTTCCCGCTCACCTGTCGCATTCCACTTGTCCGAGCACTAGGTTGACCTATTTTGGGATTGCATCTTATCTAGTGGGAAGAAGGGGCTAAAGGCCCAGAAGGTAAAAGCAAGCTGGTAAAAGAT
>ML802190.1:128472-141904 GCA_009831015.1 Picea engelmannii | reverse complement strand
CTTGAAGGAAGGTGTTACAACTAGGGTTTGCATGGTTATTTCTTGGTGAATTGTAAGTATTTTTCTGCAAAACTTCTTAATGAATGGTTGTAGTTTAATTTCTTGCATATGTTTATGAATATTGCTGAATCAAAACCCTAGGTCCCATGCCCCTGGATAGAGAAATTTTCAGCCATTGAAGAAGGAGAGAGCCTAGCCATTGCTACACTCTCTTCCCTTCTTCTTCTGTTGCTAGCCATACTATCTAGAAGCCAAGAAGAGTGAGACGTCCCTGACCTAGGTCTACTACACTAGGGCCGTACTCTTTCTAGGGTTTGCTGAAAGGCCTTGCTGTAGCAACACCTTGTCTCATCAAACCCTCTTGTTTTGGCTGTATGCTTTATTCTTGAGCTAGCCGTTTTGCCAAGAAGGAGGAGAGAGCATGAGGCCTTGTTGTAGCAACACCGAAGTGAGCCTCTCTCCCCTAGGGTTTTGATTTTGAGGCCTTGCTTTAGAAGCACCTCAAAACTTCTCCCTCTAGTCCTTAAATCTTTGCCTCCTTCAACTCCTACGTCCATCACTTTTGACTCCATTAAACCCTAAAGCACCGATCTAAAGTCCTCCAACGATGAAGTGAAACTTGATTACAACACTCTCAAACCCTTTGAATTGAAACCCTAACTACTAACCCTAGTCTAAGAGCTAACCCTATTAACCCCAATTGCTGCCGTCATCTCATGGTATCACATCATTAGTGCAACATCGTTTTGCTTATGAGCGATTGAATAATGGTGAAGGCATTTATTGAATGAAGTATTGATTGGTTACATTGAATGCCATATTGTTTCAATATTTATTGGTGAAGTGTTATAATTTTCATTGCTATAGATAAACATTGACTTCATCAACATTTATTGCCAATTGCTTATATGTTATTCAGATAGTCATCTATTATATGAAGTACTAACCCCATTGAGATATAGTTTGCATATATCAGTTTGTTGTTGCTTTATTCTAGGCAGGTATACTTCTTTGGGGGTTTTACTTCAAATTGGCCTTTGGCCGGACTATTTGATTGGTGGTGACTTGTAAAGGGGGGAAACTTATTTTTGACTTATTATCCTCTTGCCTTTTCAAAACCCTAGGTCATCGGGGACGTCGCCCCTGGGCCTCACCTCCCTAAATAGAAACAACCTTCCCATCGTGGTGACATTGGGTGGGATAGGTTCCTGTTATGCCAGTTTGACCTACAAGACTCAAGCCTTTTATCCTAACTACAAACTGCGCGATAACAAAGCCCATATCTCCAACTTTTCTGCCTCTACTCGTGCACTAGTTAACCTGCTTGAGACCACTATTGGTTAATGCAACTAGTCGACTATTCAGTGGACCCTCCTATCGACATGATTACGCCAACTATCTCCAAAGGATACAGAGATGGGATGAACCTATCGTTCCAACACCTCCCCATCAACACAAAACTATGGAGATTTAAGAGGTGGAATTATCTATGTACACTGCTTGCAAGGGTAGTTTCCTGAAGTCAAAGCATAGCCTAAAGATTCATAAATCACGCTTTTGTTAATGGCTTGGTAAAAATATCAGTAGTTCCATCATTTATTTTGGCAATAGACAAGAGACAACTTTCTCTTGTACCCACCATCTCAATAATGGGAAAAAAGCTCCACATGCTTCATCTTACTGTGAGCAACAAGGTTAACAAAAACTTATATTGTGCTTAGGTTGCAACAATACACTACAATTTATTCCTTAAAAGGAAATCCAAGCTGACCCATTAGGTTGCAAATCCACATTTCCTTTGTTCTAGCATTAATTGCACCTCTATATTTAGCTTTTTTGGTATATAGGGAAACAATCTTTTCTTTCTTGCAAGGCCACACTATGGGTCCAGATCCAAGGTGAAACATAGCCTAATGTTGACTTCCTGTCATCTCCATCTCCAACCTAATTAGAATTGGTATAATCGACCAATGGGTTCACATTCTTATTGCAATACCTTATACTGAGATGATATGTACCCTTGATATAGAAAACAATCCTGTTTGTGGCCTTCAAGTGACTCTCTTTCAAATCTTGCATGAACTTGGAGACCACATTAACAACGAAGGATATTTTAGGTCGAATGTGTGTTAAATAAATGAGGCTACCGTCAAAATTCCTTTAGAGTTTAGCACCGAGTTTTGGAGAATCACACTTCTTAGTTAGCTTCACTCCCCACTGATGTGATGTAGCACACGACTTATAGTCTTCCATCTTGAACCCCTGTCATATATCCAAAGGATATTTCGGCAGAGAGAGAAAGATACTGTCATCCATCTGCAAAACTTGGATGTCAAAAAAGAAATGCAACGAATCGAGGGCGATCATTTGAAAATTATTTGTTAGTTGTTTCTTCAAACCCAAAATTAATTCAACACTACCTCTAGTAATGACTAAATTGTCAACATAAAGTGTGACTATCAAAGTATCACCTTTCATATGTAAATCATAAACCTTGTGATCTACTACACAACACTTGAAACCAAAATTCAGAGAGAACTTGTTGATTTTCTCATGCCACACCTTGGGGGCTTGTTTCAAACCACACAAGGATTTCTTTAACTGTTACACAAGACTGCCATCCTTCTCAAATCTTGGGGGTTGCTACATATAAATCTACTTAGTGAGATTAGCGTGTAAGAAAGCACTCTAGCACACCTATTATGAAGGAAATGCTGCCACATCATTTTTGTCCTCTTGTCTTGAGTCATTTTCATTATTTGCGTCAACAACAACAACTTCAATTTTCTTAGTCACTCATCAAGGAAGACTAATTTCCCCTTTAGAAAGAGTTCTTGCATCAAATTCACCATGAGTTCATAGTCAAATGATCAAGCAAGCCATTGCTTTTAGTCAAGTTTGCTATAGAAGGTTGATTGCAAGTCGATTGTCCAATCGACAAGCAAGTAGACACATTAGTCGATGTTGTGTAATAGTTGGTCCATCTAGAATTCTTCAAAATGTCAAATGGATCACTACTGAACAATCTAGAAGAGAAGTTCAATAGAGCAACATTTGAGGCATGCTCATCAAAGAAAGCATCCTTTTTACAAATAACTTCTTGTTTGACTGGATCTAACAACCTATAGGCTTTCGACTTGTTAGAATAACCCACCATAATACAAGCATGACTCTTCGCATCCATTTTCTTTCTCTTATCATCTGGAATATGAGCGCAAGCTATACATCCAAACTTTTCGAAACGTCCGATTGAGGGTTTCCTTCCACTCCATTTCTCAAGATGGGTCATGTCCCACATAGCTTTGGTTGGAATCATGTTCAAAAGGTAATTTGAGCAACATATAGTGTTTTCCCAAAAACTAGTCATCATGCCTTTGGCCTAAGCCAAACACTGTGCCATTTCGACCAAGGTCCGGTGCTTCCTTTTAGAAACATTGTTCTACTAAGATGTGTAAGGTACAAATCTTTGCCAAGAGATACCATGATGTGACAAGTAGTTCTCAAAGTCCTTGCTGACATATTCTCTTTCATTGTCAGATCTTAGACACTTTAGAAGTCAACCACATAGCTTTGTAGCCAATGCCTTATTCTTCAAGAAATATACCCAAGTATACTTGGAGAAAAATCATTGAAAGTTAAAACATACCTTGCACTAGCTAATGATGGTTGGTTCATTGTTTAAAGGCTACCGCGAATGAGTTCTAGCTAAGTCTTTGCTCGTCAAGACCTTCCAGTTTTTTGACCTTATCCTCAATATATTTTGTTTTCTTTAAGAAAACCTTCGTCTTGACATGTTCTATCTTTCTGCAATATCGATAGGGATTCTTCTTCTTACGATTCTTAGTTGATGGCTGATTATCATGTTTCTTCTAGTCGATCTAGTCGACACAATCCTTATCATGGTAATCTCCATGATCTTTCTCCCAATAGTATCCTCGACTTCTTTCTCTATAGTTTTGTCCACCTTTCCCCTTAAGAAGATGGGCCTGTTGCTTATTCTCAAGTTTACCTATATCAAACAACTTTTCTTGTGCTCTAATTAGTAAACCTGTAATGTTCCCCAACCCAACTGAGGTCCATTACGTGCGAAATACTCATAAAAATTAAAATTTTCTGCTAACTAATTTTCTGTAGCTTATCAACTACAATTTACATACATATTTAACTATTATCTGATGCCATTTAGTAAATGTATCTATAGCATTTTAGACAAGCATGAATGGAACTAATAAATCACACAACATGTAAAATCGTTCTCATACACATAGTTCATGCAAAACAATTAAACACATAAAATGACACAACAATAAGATAAAACACTTATCTTCTAAAATAGTTGTGCAACCAGCTGCTTGGGACGAATGTTCCACCCAACAACCCACTGGTATTATCCTACAACTATCCCTATTTTCCACCAACTCTCTTCCTCTCGACTTGCACAACCCAAGGAATGTACGCCTTCATTGATCTCAGTCCCTCAGGCATCCCATTCATTTATCAGGTTCTCTCTGGCACAAGTAACCAAGAATCTCTCAGCTGGGAACTCAAGGGAACTCACTGATAGGAAAACTACCAACAAACAACAACAAACACTTGCTGTTACAGTGCAAGTCACACAAGAGTTCAATCTTCAGGCCTAACAACTTGGCTCTTCATTCTTCTACTCCAAATACGCTCCAACATGCACCAAAATTCGCCCTCCATGGTTGTTCCAACTCCAAGCTCTCTACTTGCTTTTCATGCAAAAAATTGAACGTCCAAAACTGTTGTAATTGCCCATATGAATTTCTCTCCTTGGGATTGCTTGCTTGACTCACACACTTCTCCAAGCTGATTGTACTCAACCCCTGTTGACCACCTAAGTGTCAACGTCATGTACCATGAAGACATGTACCTTGTACCATGACAAGGCTGAACATCTATGACTCAACATGGCAATTTTGCCCCCCAAAATTCCATTTCTCTCTCTTCTTCTCCACAGAATCTTTGCTCCCCTGCGTGGGAAATTTTGTAATGTAACATGTTAGCATGGATCAATTTTTGTAATAATTTAGTGGCCTAGGACTTTATCATTAGGGAAGTCCTTTCATTGAGTGTTTTTTTCCCTTAGGTAATTAATTTTGCTTTCAACGATTTTAATTACTTAAGTTTTTCACTCAATAATCCTCCAAAGTGGTGAAAGACGTTCTAATGATCAAGCCCAATAGCTGACTAAGGGATAGAACTGTTGTAAATGACCATGCTAGACATCTCCTAGAGTCTCGCAGAATTTCGTTAGGTTTTGATAGGTGTTTTTAATAATTAAAATTTCCCGTTAATTGGAATTTTTAAATTATTTTTGATGTAAAATGTAAATTTGGTCCTTAGGGATTTTGTATCGGGGTATGAGTGATCAAATCAAATGGCTTATGACCGCCTACACCCCTTGACCAAGTTTCAACTCATTTGGACAAGTTTTGCTAGGTCAATGTCCATGAGGAGTAAAAACATAATTGGCTAAATTAAAAATGCCAATTTTTTCCTAAAGTTGTAAAACATGAGAAAATGGGGAAAAGTTGTTTCCTAAGTCATTTCTATGTAGTAGGGGGTCAAATAAATCAAGTTTCCCCTTTCTTACCTCTCATACAACTTAACTTTAGAGGGATGAATTTGTCTCTTGTGGGGCTCACCATCTCCATTGGATTGGCCATTTGGTGATGGGGACCACATGGGGGGCCCATTCCACACCTTGGGTGACCCCTTTGGCATTAGAGAGAGGCTTAAACTTAGGAGAGGGGGTTTCTTCCCCCATTTTTGAGTTTCCTTTCCTAATGGGAGTTCCACTCTCTCATGGTGCGCCCCCCTTGGGAGTGGGCCTCCCTTGCATGCAAGTGACACTTGGAGAGCATGCAAGTGGGGTCTTCTCTCCCTCTCCCTTAAAAGAAGTTCACCTCTCATTTTGACAAGAACTCTCATTGTAACTTCATGCTGCCCAAATTTCTCCTCACTCTCTCTTGCTCTTTCCCAAATTTTCTCTTTTGATTTTGCTGCAAATTTGCAGCCACATTTTGGATAATAAAAGTGAAGCTTTGGAGGATCTCTTGGTGTGTTCTTGGAGTTCTTTCATGGTGTTTTACTTGAGGTAACATTGCTGCAATTTTTTGTGTATTTTTTTCCTTACATTGTTCTACTTGGAGACCCCAAGCAAAGTATTTTGCTAGGGATAGATTTGTGATAGTATTGTCATAAGTTTATGTTGATTGCTTCTCTTTGTGTTTGCAAAGTATTTTACAAACCATTGTGAAGATCTCACCTTCTTGTCTCATTGTGTATTCTATTTGCAGGTTACCAAAGGCTTGGAGGAGTGGATTTTGAGTCTGGATACCCACTTGTCCAACCACAAAAAACTTCATTTTATTATTTGATTTCTTTTCCAGCTTTTTCTCATTCATTTTCAAGCTCTTTTCTTCTCTAATCTTGCAATTCTAATCACTTTTAAGCTCAGATTTTTACTCATAAAATTTCTATTTTACATACTAACAAATACTAACTTGTTCCAAACCTTTTTTAGCATTTTTCAGCATACAAAGCTTGCTGTTTTATGCAGGTTCTCACCAGGTTAAGGGGAGGTGCTGTCCATTTTTTCCCACAAAGAGCTCAAGGAAGCATCCAAGAGTTGTGGTGCAAAACCCCCTTCCTTCTCTTTTTTCCAAAGCATTGTAAGCAGCCCAAGAGAGTCTCTTGGGCTTGCATTCTTCATTCATATTATTACTTGTGAATTTGTAAATTATTTCAAGTACTTAGGTGCCCACACCTTGCATGTGAGTGGCCTTGCCACCCTTGCAATATCGTGCAGGCTAGAGTAGTTGTTATATTTCTGAATCTTGTTCAAATTGTTTTCCCACCTTGGTCACAAAATCGGTAGGCTTGTCCTCCACATTGTGCCAAAGTTTTGAGGCTTTAAAACTCGTTTCAATTTTGCCCACCTTTGTCCTCAAGGCAAAGTTGTGTGGCTAGTTAGTTTATTTCCTTTCCTTCCAAGTTATTTGTATTATTTTGCCCACACCTTGCATGTGAGTGGCTTTGCCGCCCTTGCAAAATCGTGTTGGCTGGTAGTTAAAGTTTTTATTTTTGCAAGTAAACTTTGCCCCACCATTTGCCCCGTATTTCCTCCCCTTGCCACTTTGTGGATCTTGGGTGACAAGAAAGGGCAAAGGATCACGTGGCTAGTCTAATTAGGCACTCAATTTTATTATTGTTCAAGCACTAAAAAGAGGCGACTTGAGGAGGCTAGAAGGGGTTGAAGTCGGGGACGGTTTTGTGGCACTAAGTGTCCTCCTTGTTGAGCGCCCAACACTTTGGATTTGACCAGTGGAGTTAGTGGGGAACCTTGTTGTTCCCTTGTTGAGCACCCAACACTTCCTCTTGGTTGAAGGATAAGGAACTTGGGGTAGTCACATAGTTTAGGATTCTTGCAATTCACATCTAATTACCCTAAGTTAAAGAGAGACCTAAAATTTAATAAAAGCAACCTACTCACATTGCAAAACTTTTACTTTTCAATTCTTGCAATTTCCTTTTCATGCAAATTTACTTTCAAGTACTTACATTTCATTCATTTTCAACAAGTTCTTTACATGTGAAACTTGTCAAAGCATTATGTATTCTTTATTTCAAGTATTCTTTATTCTTTGAGAAATAATTGTTTTAAGTGTAGAGTTATTGTTTAAATCATTGTGTAGATATTCCACATTTTGTTTCAAGTTGTAGAAGTGTCTTTCATTGTGCATATCTCAATAAGTGGAATTTGGTAATCTTTATGCATTGGTCTATTTGTTATCTTGTAAAAGAAAAGGTTTGTTTGTCATTGAAAGAATTGCATTTTGCATTGTTTGCTTGTCATTGGGTTGGGTTTCCTTAATCCACAAGTTAATTAACTCCTAGAATCCAAATAAACCTTCACATAATTTAATAGGGTCTACCCCCCTTGGCTTCCCTAGGAGTGGGCCTAGACGGAAGGAGTCTAGATTGAGGTGACAGTGGGTCTAGACTCAAGTTTGTGCCTCCAAGGACACACCAAGTGGGTTAGAGACTTCTCCACGTTTGTAGGTGTGTATTAGGCGACAACAACCCCTATTCTCCCAATAACTATGAGATGTGACTTCTCACACCCAACCTCTTACATGCATTCAATGATTGGTTTTGGGGACACTCAATAAGAAAATAGATTTTAATACATAGTCATAATAAAATTCAGAAATGTGGGTGAAATTAATAGACATGGGTAATTCCCCCTTTGACCCCTCTTAGATATTCTCCTAGACCCTCCCCTCTCTTGTGGATTAATTCAGCCCCCATCTCTATCCATGTCCCCTAACAGTTGGCATCACATTTTATTATTAAAACTTAGGAATACAATTCACATATACATCGCTTGGCTATAGCCACACATTATATCTACATTAAGCATTAATTAAATTGTGGATTATAGCGGGGATGTTACAAAACCATTGAAGGAGTCATAGGTATATTCCTTATGGTCTTCTTTTCTAGAAGTCCAACTAGCACAAAATATTGAACGTAAAACATCATAGGGTGTCTTTAGATTCATTAAGATCAGTTCTATAAGTTGACCATCTTTCTTCGGAAAATCTTTTCTACATTCACCCAATTTTAACTGAAGTTCCTTCACGTGAGCCAAATCATCTTCAATCCTATTAAAGGAGAGGGGACTAAGAGAGATCGACTCTTTCTTAATTTGCATAAACCGACTTTGTTGATCTTGTCGAATAGAGTTTTCAACTTCTCCCAGACTTGATTTAGATAGTCGATTCCAGTTATATGTAAACGAATCTACTTGGAGATGTAGGTCGTCATGATTGCAATGTCATCCTTCATCCCATTACTAATGAACATGTCGTTCTGGAACCACGGTCTTTGTAAATTGCTAAATAGATTTACTCTTTGAAATCATTTCTGTATCTTGTGCCCACATGCCATAGTTATGGCCAATTAAGAACCACATGTTCTTTTTGCTTAGAACTCATAATCACTCTATAAACCCTAATCCAATTTGCAAGTCTAAACCCGAGTCATTCTACTTTAGAGATCTGACTCAAACATGAGCGTGTATACAAGTGACAACCTCCAAAGTGAGTTGTAGACAACATGTTGGGTCACAAACCAACAGTTCTCATACCATGTTGGAGAATAAGGGAATTGCAAAAGTGAATAGCAATGATTCCCAAGAAGAGGTGCTGTCGATAGACATCATTACAACACTAAAGAAAAAGTGAGCATAGCTCAACACATTATGTCATTGATTTATTTTTATTGATAGACCAATCCATAGAATCGTCTATATATAGCCCAAAGCATGACTAAGTCCCATAAGCTAAGGAAGACATAGTCAACTTTGATCACCTTTGGCATGCCCAAATCTCCATCGTTTCTTTCTTGACTTGCACACTAGTTGATCTGGTCAGGACCATTGTTGGTCAGTCCAACTAGTTGACAATTTAGTCGACTACCAAGTTGACCTTCGATCTTCAATAGAATTGCTCTCGTTGTCTTCAAAGGATCTAGAGATGGGATGAATCTGTTTTTCCAACAAGGAGTGTTCCCACTTCCTCTTTAGTTTTTATCTCAAGGGGTGATTTTATGCCACCTAGGATCACTCTCCAAGGCCCTTTTTTTTATTCAAACTAGCTTCCACTTATCACATTGGGGTTAACATGCCAAAATTTAGCATTATTGGGAAAGCATTAGCACCATTCAATTTGGTTGCCTTTGGCTAAGCAGTCACAAGTGAAGGGTATCTCTTTCTTCGAAGTTGCCTAGGACTTGTATTTGGGCCTTGGACACAATGGTTGTTGTGTGTGCTTGTGGGCATCCACAAGTGCAAGCAGAAGCACCAGCGTGCCACTTGGTAGGACTTGATGATTTGGGTGGCCATTCGGGTTTGCCACCGTCTCAAAAATGGTCCGAAACCTTTCCATATTTACTCTATTTTTGTAGGTCTTGAACTTGCAACGCATTTTTGGGTCCCTTCCTATGTGTTTTTGGCTATTTTGACGACTTGGTCCTCTATGATGAATGAGGGTTCGAGTACGGAATAAGTTTTGTAATGGCCCAAAGAACACCTAGAACAAAGTTTATATGTGAAAGTTATGGCTGAGGGAAGTTGATGTAACTAGACTCCCTAGGGTCTGCATTCCTTTCACCACCTTAGCCCCTAGGTTTAGGGATTTTGGATTTTAGGGGTTTTTCCACTTAGGTTTTTGGCACTGTGATAAAATTCCTTTCACCACATTAGCCCCTAGGTTTAGGGATTTTGGATTTTAGGGTCTTTTCCACTTAGGTTTTTGGCACTGTGATAAAATGTAGTTTCAGCCTCTTTTTATTGGATTTTTTGGCAAGTGAGAGTAGCTGTTGCATCTGTTTAAGCTACTACCATTCTAGCCATTTTGTATTGCTATTTACATGGTAATGTTTTTACCATTTGATTTATTAACAAAATTTGGTTTTCACTATAATACTTTACTTTCAGTACCATCTCTTTGCAATATTGTGTTCTTTCATTTTGTTCTCAATCCAATCTTGACCACTTGAACCTTGGTGGGGCCTGTATTAGCTACCTGATTTCACCGACCTAGCAAGCCATCGTTGACCTTCCCAAAGCCCTTTTTCTCTAGGCCATTCTTTAGAGGACATTATTCTGTAGGCACTTGGTGTTGAGATCTGTACCACCGATTAAGATGACAAGCACTTTATTCTTAGGACTATGTTTATTTGCCGGCTCTTCTTCACCTTCTAAGGTTTACCTTTTTCGGTATAACCTACTGGTAGTTTTTATGTCATTTCATGCTGCTATTTTGTACTTATTTTTGTCTCCTTTTAGGGGATGCTTTTTGTACCCTCCTATATATATGCTTGTTGTACGTTCTAGCCCCTTTGAGCTAATTTGGTCTTTCAACGACATTATTATAGATTTTAATTTTAATTTCAGTTTTTACTTTTAATAATATTAAAATAATAATCTAATTTTAAGGTTACAGCCTAGCTAGACACCAAATTGATGTATGGGACCTTTTTTTATTATGTATACGGGAGAAGAAACTGTCAAATGGAATAATCATTAGACTGTCTATATGTAACCAACAAAGGGGACATGCAGATGGAGAAGAAACTGTCAAATGGATTAGACTGTCTATATGTAACCAACAAAGGGGACATGCAGATGAATACTTTCCTTTTTTCATATTTGCATACACTTGCTCACCAATATGCTTCCATTCAAACCCATGGCAAATACTTGTTACAACTATATTTCTTTACCATATTTAAGTATTTGATAAATGTTAGTATAAGAATTATTTCATAGGATATTATCTACATCCACATACTTCGACGTGCATGGCTTAATCTTTGAGTCAATCATATGACTACTGGTAGTATGAAACAGGTAATAAGTGATTATTGGCTATCTACCGTTTCACAGTCTGAAGAGTTCATTAATAGTTTTACTATCTATGTAGAATATCTTCATTATTATCTTAATATTGACATAGATGTTGTTTATTAATAATATTATTTTTTAATGAGCTTAATATATTTTAAATTTAATATATCTATTTTGTTCTATAAAGATGGTACGTTGATGGGTGAGGTATGGGGAATATACATCACTTTTATAGTGTGTGTGCATGAAATGTGTGTACGTGTATGGGTGTAAATCCCCTAATAAAGGTTTGGCTGAGAAGTATGTTTGTATGAGTACTGCGTCGCAAAGTAGAGCTTCAAAATACTACTTTGTCTGGATAAGGAAGCAATTACTTTGTCTGAACTCTACATTTGCAGGGGAAAACACTGGCATTCATAATGGTAACCTTGGAGCAATCGATGCAGCAAGGACAACAGTTAATGCTGGTGAATCTTTTGCAGCAGTTCAGCGTACTCTTAATTCCATGTCAGAAGATGATTTTGCTAAAAAGTATGAATGTCCTCCAAAGAAGGTAGTTGAAATTGATCTAGTTATAAAGCATTTCTGGAGTATTGGACTGGTTGTTGCTGCCTTTGTTTTTATCAGTGATTATGTAATAGTTGAGACCTCTGTAATTTCAATTAGAGGTATTTGAAACCTTGTGTTGCTGTTTTCTTTCTTTCATTGAAATGCATTTATAGCTTCTATTTTTAATAACACATAAATTTGATGCAGCTTTATGAACCATGCCAAATTACATCTTTATGCTATCGGACATCCATATACATTGGTGGGAGATATTTGAAGGTGCGTGCTGAACAATAAATGTCTTCTCAAAATGATTGATTTTACTGCATATAAATTCCAAACAAATTTTGTCATGTCTATGTTCATCTGTTACAGTTATAGTCTTTATTCTGACAGGCAGAGGATCTCAGTCATATTCAAATTTTGCTATATGTTGAACGAGGAAGGAAATCATATAACAGTTGCATGTTTTCATTTATGGTTTAAAGAGATCTTGTTTTTCTCAGTTTGCTGCTTATCAATTCATTGAGTCAGAAGGAATTTGTTGTCTTCATTTTCGATAAATTTTCGACATGTATGCAAGATAGATGAACCATAGTGCTCTTTTGCTACGCCTTGAATAAAGTATGCAGCTGTATTTGGGAAATTGCTTTAGGCAGTTAAAGTTGCATTAAAGAATTGAGGACTTATAAAAGCAGTTGGTTATTTCCCGCTGGTAGGTGAGAGGTATCTCATTTTGTGCACTGAACAATGCATTTCTTTTTTTCCAAGGAAAACCTTCCGGGAAAACCCCCCGGCATTTCCTGGCATTTTGCGGATGTTACTCAGTGTAAACCTGTCAGTGCTGATTATGGCACTTGACCCAGTAGAGACATCAAGTTAGGCATGCAACTGAGGCAGCCAGCCTGGGGATTGACCCTGGAACCTCCTGCATGAAGCTCAAAGCACTCAACTGGTCAAGCGAGCCCGCTGGGCTTGAACAATGCATTTCTACATATAAAAGTAGTGAATTCACTGCATTTCTAACTGCCCACAGCATTCATTGATCTCTATTTTGTTCCGTTGTAGTTTCAGTGGCTGTTCTGATCATACTGGAGATGCTTGTGCTTTTCAACATTGGTTGTGTATTTAAGGGGGAAACCTGAGATTGGCATTTTCTCCTTGGCACTGAATTTTTTAATTGCTTTTCCGAGTGGTTTTCAGATTGCTAGTTCCTTGTTATCCCCTATCCTAGGGATAACTATGGAGATTATGTCTTGAGGCCCATAGGTCCTAGACATGGAGTACCGAGAGCCATACGACTTGAGCTTGGTCCCAGACGGCCCATCTTTTCTTCAGTGCATCCCATCTATCAGCAACAACAACATCCATCCCACCGGTCTGATCCTGAAGTAACAATGGGTCTTGCTCCATGAGGTAATGAGTCCGGGTATCATGGTATGT
>ML802190.1:67604-80508 GCA_009831015.1 Picea engelmannii | reverse complement strand
CCATGCCCCAGGCATGGTTACCCTGGTTACAAACCAGGGGCCCTGGTTACAAACCTAGGGTCTTTAACTGCTTGGTTACAAACCAAGACTTCCATGCCCCAGGCATGGGTACCCTGGTTACAAACCTAGGGTCTTCAACTGCTTGGTTACAAACCAAGACTTCCATGCCCCAGGCATGGGTACCCTGGTTACAAACCAGGGGCCCTGGTTACAAACCTAGGGTCTTCATCAATATTGGTCCCAGACCACATACCCCAGGAGTGCACTGGGGGCCCTAGATCTCGTCTAGGGTCTTGGCCATCCTCCAGGAGAATGGCTCTCGTTGCTGCATGTAAATTTAACAGTCGGCATCAACAGGTTTTGTTGTTTTTTCATTAGTCTAGGCTGAAGCATGAAGTTCATTCCAATTTTAGCGTTTTACTTGAACCATAGACAATTGCAGTTACACCATAAAAAATTTGCTACAGTAACCAAGATCACAAGAAGAAACACCATGTACAAGTACACAAGAAGTATCCTGGGAAACCCTTCTCAACAAGGGAAGAAAACCTAGCCAATCCTTTGCTATATTCTTCAAGAGAAAGACCTCCCACACCATAAACCTAGCACACAAAAGGGTGCTCACAAAACCTAGAAGGCCAGCGCCCAAGAGAGGTGCGCACTTTAGTCCTAGAACTTGTACTTGCTGAAATTTCCAAAATCACACTTGTGCTATGTTTCTTCAATGGGGAAATCACCTTTATTTATATTAGACTAGACATATCAACAATAGTGTCTATTGGCACAACAAGGCCGACCTCAATAACTCAAAATATAATTAATAATTACCATATTAATTATCTTTTACATTAATTATCTTTCACTTTATGGTGGGGCCGACCTGTACCCTTTACATCACAAATAGGGTTACAGGTAAGTCTGACTCTTAGACAATATAGCAAGAGATCTCACACACCCACTAGTGCTCAGCCACTAGGGGCATGTCCAGCTATGGTTAGCCACATGGACGTCCAAGTCAACAGATCTCTATCTCATTGCATCTCACAGGAGAATCATCTGGACACACACTCAGTAGTGCTCAACCACTAGGATCAGGTCCACCTGTGCTCATTCACAGTGACGTCCTACTCAACATATCTCTATCTCACTGCAACTCACAGGAGAATCATTTGGAGTACCACATCGTTTCATCTCCGCCCCAAAGAGAACAACACACCCAACTCATGGGCTTCCTCACCCCACACAGGGGCACACAACGTTCCATCTTTGACTTAGAGAGGAACTACACACCCATCTCATGGGCACACCCAACTCATGGGCTTCCTCACTCCACACAGGGGCACACAACGTTCCATCTCCGTCTCAGAGAGGAACAACACACCCATCTCATGGGCACACCCAACTCATGGGCTTCCTCACAGGCCAACTCACTCAGTTTGTTGCCTAGAGGATGTCTCATGCAGCTGTAATCATCAATAGTTTTTGGTCAGATTCCGCTAGGGAGACCACCGGATAGGGGGTTTGAGCACACCATTGAGTTGGAGGAGGGTGCTAAGCCCGTGATTACAGTGCCCTATCGTCATCCTAGGAGGTTGAAGGATGAGATAAAGAAAGGAATCAAGGAATTGCTAGTGATGGGACACATCAGACCCAAGAGTAACTCGTTCACTTCTTTAGTTTTCTTAGTCTTGAAGAAGGATGGTACCATGAGGATGTGTATAGACTACCGTGCTTTGAACAAGAAAACCATCAAAAACCGGTATCCTATCCCACGCATTGATGAGTTGATGGACGAATTGCATGGGACAATTTTCTTCTCTAAGATTGATCTACGCTTTGGATATCATCAGATCAACATTCGAGAGCAGGATATAGAGAAGACAACATTCCGATACCACTACGGACATTTTAAGTTTCTGGTTATGCCATTTGGGCTAACCAGTGCACCAACCACGTTTCAGTCTTGCATGAACCATATATTTCGAGATCACTTGAGGAAGTCAGTATTGGTATTCTTCAACGATATCTAGGTATACATCAAGACATGGCAGTAACACCCGAGGCACTTGGATGAGGTACTCAGCATCATGGGGTCACAGTCACTATATGCCAAGGAGTCAAAGTATGAGTTTGGCATGATAGAGCTACTATACTTGGGCTACATTATCAACACGCAAGTGGTATAGGTGCACCAGTAGAAGATCAGGGCCATTTTGGATTGGCCAATGCCCAAGAACGTGACAGAGTTGAGGAGTTTATTTGGGCTATGCAACTATTACAGGAGGTTTGTGAGGGTTTTTTCACAGTTGGGGGCACCACTCACCGATCTCACAAGACAGGGGGCCTTCATTTGGATCGATGAGTCGTAGAAGGAATTTGATCACATGAAGGAAGTCATGGGCACATGCCCAGTATTAGCATTGCCGGACTTCACACTATCGTTTGTATTGGAGTGTGATGCATCAGGGGAGGGGATCAGAGCAGTGTTGATGCAGGGAGGACACCCCATTGTATTTGAGAGTCGGAAGCTAAGTCAGCCCGAGAGGCTGTACTCGATCTATTACAAGGAAATGCTTGCAATTGTGCATGCCTTGACCAAATTCAGACAGTACTTGGTGGGCAACAAATTTTTGGTCAAGACAGACCATAACAGTTTGAAGTACTTCCTTGAGCAGAAGGATCTCAGTGAGTGTCAGCAGAAGTGGGTGACAAAGGTCCATGCCTTTGATTTTGACATAGAGTATGTCAAGGGTAAGAAGAACATTGTGGCGTATGCATTGTCGAGGAGACCAACAACTTGTTCCTTGATGGAGATTTCATCAAATTGGAAATCCCACTTGTTAGTGGAATATTCCAAGAACAAGTTCACTTGTGAGGTATTGGATGGGCAGGTACAGGACAACAGGTACAGAGTCATTGTTGACGTCATCTTCTACAAAGACCGAGTCTACCTAGTGCTAGGATCAGGTCTCAGGAAGAATATTTTGGCTGTAGTACATGACTCTCCACTAGCAGGCCATCAGGGGTTTTTTAAAACCGTATAGGCAGGTCATAGAAAGGTTCTCTTGGAAGGGTCTCAAACATGATGTGATGAGACATATAAGTGAGTGTGTGACTTGTCAGCGAAACAAGTCAGAGTAGACTCTTCCAGTAGGGTTACTTCAACCACTTCCCATTTTGGAGCAAAAATGGGAAAGCATATCCATGTATTTATGTGGTGGTCGAAATATTGACCAAGTTTACGCATTTCTATGCCATTCCGACAGAGTACAACGCAACACAGATGGTAGAGCTATTCTTCAGAGAGGTTTTCAAACTTCATGGGTTGCCACAGAATATCGTCAGTGACAGGGATAGTCGGTTTATTGGCATGTTTTGGAGGGAGTTATTCAGATTGGTGGGGACACTAGTTACCACCCTGGGACTGATGGGCAGACAGAGATAATCAACAAGTGGGTTGAGGGTTATTTGAGGAACTATGTGAGCGGACAACAAAGAGCGTGGGTAAGGTGGCTACATCTCGGGGAGCATTGTTACAACACCACCTTCCACATGTCCATCAAGATGACCCTCTTCTAAGCATTATATGGGTATGATGCTCCCACTTTGGTTGACCTGGTTTTCGGAGATAGACGGGCTCCCAAAGCCAAAGACTGGATAGTAGAGAGTCAGGAGATTCTCAAAGTACTCAAAGAGAATCTGCAGACGACACAGAATCGACAGAAGGTGAGTGCAGACCGACACATGACAGAGTGTAGCGTCGAGGTTGGGGATCTGGTAGTCCTGAGGCTACAACCTTACATGCAGTCATCTCTGAAGAAGAGTGGGGCGAAGAAGCTCAAGCCCAGGTTGTATGGGCCTTACAGAATCATACACAGGGTAGGCAAAGTTCCCTACGAGTTAGAGCTACCAGAGGGGAGCCAGATTCACAATGTGTTCCACGTTTCTTGTCTCAAGAAAGCAGTGGGACAATTCATTAACACTTCAAAGGAGCTTCCACCTTTGGATGTGGAGGGGGAGTTGGAGTTGGTTCCTGAGGAGGTACTGGATTTTCGAGAGCGGAGGTTGAGGAGCAGGGTCATCAAGGAGTGTTTGGTCAAATGGAGAGGGCTTCTAGTAGAGGATACTACTTGGGAGAGCAAGCAGATTTTGCAGCACTCTGGATTGGTATTGCTTGAGAACAAGCAATCTCGGGAATGGAGGACTCTAATGTCCCTTTCCGAGTAGGAGCTCCAAAGAGGAGGGCTGAGTAGTCTAAACATCCCCGTTAGACTATAGCCAGAGAGGAACAGGGGAAAACACGGTCATTTAATGTCATTTCACTAGAGAACCTTATAATTCGAAAGTGACGTTAAGTGAAAAGTGGGTAATAACGCCCTTTAAGTGATTTAAGCCAAAAATAGAGGGGCACATAAGTGATGGAGCTAAAAATAGAGGTCAACAACGAATTAGGGTTTTGGAGGAGTATATGAAGAGAAAAGCGACCTAATTCTTGATTATGCTGTTTATGATTTGACATTTGAGCATTGAGGAGAAAACATGGGTTCACGACGAATCCGTGGGATTGTGGATTCCAGGAGGAAGACACCAGTGGGTTGATTTCGGTGTTGAGAGACACACCCTAGTCACCGGAAAGATCATTCAGGTCTTTCATCGGATTACAATGACAAATTTGTAGGTTTATACACCTAGGGCACACTTTTTCAGGGGGAGGGCATGAGAGCTGGGAGACTCAAAGGATTAGCTTGTCCTGACACGAGAGAATCCACAGATTTCCTACCAACCCAATTGAGAGGAAGGCAGGGCGCATCTTTTGAGCTGTTACTCGTCAGATTCCGACGGAGGATCCTCTATGGCGCATCAATTAGCCAGTGAGGGTGCAACGCTTGGGGAAAGTACATCTAGGGTTCCAGAGAGATCACTGGACCAGATCCGGGGAAACCCTTCTGACCCATTACAGAGGATACTAGGGTGCTCAGTTTGAGACACATACAACTAGATTCCGATGGTGGAATCACTAGGGTGCAACAATTGACCAGAGGAGGGGTGCAACCCCCCGGGAGATCCCATCCAGGGTTTGTATAGATCAACAGATGGCCGATCTTCAGTCTGACAGACACAGAGAGGTTGTTTGAGGTCAGGGCACATTGTTCGGGACATATTTCATATTGATCCGAGGAGTTATGCCAGCAGGGCGAACATTCTAGTCTTGCAACAATTGCTGTGTGGGTTGCTATAGCATGTAACGATTCTTATCACTCACCCATTGATTCAACATCATTCTTCTGGTTCTGGGTATCATTGATTTAGTTTCATTATTGTATTCCGGCTAAGATCCATCTAGCTTTGATCTAGCCGAGAGATTCATTTTATTTCACCGCATGCGGTATTGTACTCAGTCTTATTTCATAATACATAGATTGCAGTTGTTTTGTGTTCTTTATCTATTGCATATTTGATTATATACTGTAAACAACTGTTCCACTTGAAACCACATGCAAAATCACCACGCATGTTAAGACTGAATTACTAAACGCATCCAGAAACCTATAGTGTATCAGTTCCGACAACAAATAATCGACAATCGAGACCTATTTTTTGGTCTGCTGATTTAGGGATATTACATATGGGATGTGAATCTTGAGACTGCAGACATAGATACCCCTGAGTGCTTGCTGGCTAATCTCTCTTTGGTTGTATATTCTTTAGATCTTTTTTCTAATGGCGATTTGGATGAGGCATCCATGCCTAGGTCTAGCTCGACTATAGCAGGTTCTTCTCCCTTTGTTGTTGGTGGGAAGTCTAGTAGTATTAGTCGTATTGCATATTTTGGTCGTGTTGCTTCATATCATTAGTGTGGAGAATTTGGTGTTGTTCCATTGGAGGATGTGGAGGACGATGACTATCTATCTCACTCTAGATTTTCATATTTCCAGTTTTTCATTTATGATTTTATCATTTCATACTTGTGGAGCTTTCCAGATAAGCTCAGTTTTTGTTATTGAAGAACTTTAGTCTTGAGTCTTGATTCTTTATCATTTCATATGATGATATCATATATTATCTTATGGGCTTCAATTGACTCATTTGATATGATGATATGATGTTATGGGCCTCAGTTGACTCATTTGATATGATGTTATGAATGATGAATCATTGGAAACTGAAACTTTAAATCCATAATTTTATGAAACATTTCAATTTGAGATTGCATTTCTTTGTTTTTAAATTTTCATAAATTTAAAATCTTAATATATTTTATTATTTTATAAAAAAAATTTAGGTTAAGGTTTTGAATCTCTGATTCCTAATTTTGGGATGGGTGCTTCACCCACATCAGATTCTTTAGCCACTTTCGATCACATCCACGGTTCTTGTAACTTTGATAAGAGGTCGACATAAGTGATACCTTAATCACAAATCACAAGACATTCCAAAATACCTCAACCAATCAATGTCACAAGAGGATCCACACGAGAAATACCTTCCACTGTGAATTACAATATTCTCCTTATTCCCTTTTTGAATTAAAAAACAAGAGGGTGCAACCCTCTAAAATTTAAATAAACAAGGAAAATTAACCTTTAATAGAGGAAATTCTAGTAGAGCACTTGTTCACCCAATTTTAGGGCTGAGAGCTAAGGGTCATGATACATAGATACAAATATGAAAATTATTAAATCAAAGAAAGACTGCCTCTTGCAAATGTGAAAATTCAAGCCTAGGTGACTAAAGTCCTTATGATCTTAGTTAAACAAGTAATTGACGAATTTAATTAATGCTGAAATTAAATTCAAACTATAGCATCAATCACACAATAGCTGGAAATTAAATAGTGGAAGCATAAGATCAATTTCACACATACATAGGTAATTACTCTTTCAAAACTAGCTTTTCATTCCTTTGAAAAGCTTACAAGGAAACCTCCACAAGTTTCCAAAACCAAGCAGTTGCATGGTTACCAAAAATCACCTTGAACTGAGTGGAACGACCTATTGTACGTCTTGATTGTATGGACATGCCGTACGTCATATACAAAGGCCTATACAGTCTGTTCGTACGATTGTATGAATTGCCAGTACGACATATACGGAGGCCTATACTGCCTATCCGTGTGACTATATGGATCCATATGCTCTCGTTCGTGCGATTGTACAGAACTGTTTCATACGACTGTACATAATTGTACGGATCCCTGTACGGGACTATACGGTGCTTAGAAATTCTTCTTTTTTGGCTGCCCGCTCTCTCCCTTTGTTGTTTAATGCGTTCAACTATTCGTGTGTATGAACTGTTAAATTTACAGTAACTTAGGTCACACACTTGGTCAAACTTTAATTTCAACCTCCAATAAGGCTTTAACAGTAATGCAGTAAATGTGATGTCCCATTCCCAAGAGTAGGCCAACAGGGAGTGACTTAGTAGTCTATGTGTTCCCGTAGACTATAGTTAGGCACAAACAGGGAACAATAGGAGAAATAAGGGTGATTTGGTGGCTAAATGATGAATTAAGCCAAAAAGCATAGGAAAAGTCTCTTAAGCCTAAGTCAACGAAGAATTAGAACAAAAAGGTGCTAAAGGGGGACTTAATTAATTAATTACTCACCTTAGGAGGAAAAGCGCCTAGCTTAAGTGATGTCAATGGTGAATTGGATCAGGAAGAGTATAAAGGAAGGAATTCGACCTAATTCCTCATTATGTTATGATTTGATGTTGAGATATTTGCAGAGGAGGAGGAAATCAACCCCCTTGTTGTTTTGTGGAATTCTGGAGGAAACCACCACCATTGATCGGTTTCGGTTATGAGAGACACACCCTAGCCTATCAGAGATACCATCCAAGTATTTCACCGTGCATTACAGTATTCAGTTCAGTGATTGTGCAGCTCAACCAGTGAGGGCGCAATTGTTAGAGAGAGGGTTTGTGCGGTCGCTTGGTACAGTTCAGTATTTGGCTGATCCCTTCCGACCCATTAGAGAGCTAGCCAGGGTGCACCTATTGAGCCACCCGTTGTCAGTTTTCGACGGTGGAATCTCCCGGAAAGTAGAAAACAGTCATTTAGGGCGCAACTCTTGAGGAAACACATTTGGGGTTCCAGGGGACATTCCAGAGCAGATATGAGGAATCCCTTCCGACCCATTACAGAGGAGGCTAGGACGATCATTTTGAGCTATACATTGCCAGATTTCGCTGATGGACTCACTAAGGCACACTCATTGAGCCCAGGAGGTGCACAAACCCCAAGGGGGTGACATCCATAGCTTCAGATGTCGGATCTTCAGTTCAACAGTCATTAGGATTAGCCTAGAGGCCATGGCACATCTTTTGAGATAGTTTCCAACTCATTTCGAGAAGTATCGCCATTAGGGCGAGTTTTCCGGATTCTGCAACAGTTACCGTGAGCTGCCACACTGCTTTTTGCCGATCTATCGGTGCATGCGCAGACCAACATTCATTCTTCTGATCACAGGTATTTCTTATCAGTTGATTTGTATTCCAGTGATGATCCATGAGATCTAACTGATGATTAATATATCTGCTTCTAGTTATTATTGTATTTCCTGCTTTTTCCATATATATATATCAGTGAGCTGTGTTGTCCTTATTTCGCATGCATTGCCTTATACTGCTAAAACACATAATAAATTGGAACACACATGCGAAAATAACCAAGCATGTTCACACAGTAACTCAAATGCATTCAGAAACCCCCAGAGTATCAGATTCAGTGGCCAAAACCGTAGTTCAACAATAGATATCCAGATCAGCTAGATCAGGGATATTTCAGTAAACAACTAGCATTCAATAGTAGTTTATGAGCAGAAATACAAATGACTAAGCAATCTGAAACTTAGCAGCGAAATTAAATGAACAATAGACAACATTCAACCATACATTTGACACAAAGATTTCTGGGCAATGCCCCTGGAAAAACCCCAAAGGGAAAACTTGTTAAATTTAGAGTTGCTATTAAGTTTTTTTCAATTTACTAGACAATAATAGCATAAGCAGGATCACTAAGAGAAACACAATCACAAGGTACACAACATTTTATTCTGGGAAACCCTCATGGGGGAGAAAACCCAACAAAAACTTTCTCAATATAGATTGCCAATACAATGCCAAGATAAAAGACCAAACACTAGAGAATATCCAAGACTGAGCAATGCGCCTCTCTCTTCTCCTTCTTCTAGCTGCAACTTCCTTCAAACTTGCGCACTAGATGAGTGACTTGAGTGAGTGAGCTAATGAGGCGCCATCCTCTCTTATTTATACTAGCTGAGGAGTGCTATGGTTGTCTCTTCATTAGGCAGAGCTGACTTCTTAAACTAGTGGTTAAAACCACTTTAATTATCCCTAGGGGTTGACTTCTCAATTAGCATCATATAAACATGGTTTGACCAATCCACAAAAAGGGATTTGGTGTTATGAACATAAATATACATATAAATAAGATATAAATAGATAATGATTAAATGATAAATTAATAAATAATAGTTAGTAATGATGAAAATACATGTCTCAGAGGACAAGATTGTTAGTGAGGGCACCCCTGTGTGGGTATATAAGCGAGCCCTCATTCTCATTGTATACATATTGTTATTGCACAGTTTGTAGCTAGGTCAAATGGCTATAAGATGGAGGTCAAACTGGCGTAACGAGAACCTATCCCACCCAATGTCACCACGATGGGGAGGTTCTCTCTCTTAAGGGAGGTTAGGCCCAGGGGAGACGTCCCCGGTAACCTAGAGTTTTGAAGAGGCAAAAGTTAAAAGGACAAAGGTAAAGTTCCCCCTTCACAGGTCACCACCAAAATAGATAGTCCCGGCTAAACAACCAATAATGAAGTGAATCCCTAATGAAGAACACCTGCCTGGAACAAAGCAACAACAAACTAATACATGCAAGCTATATTTCAATGGGTTAGTACTTCATAAGACTATCTGCTATTTTAAATAAGCAATTATGGCTATAAATATTGACGAAGTCAATGTTTATCAATGTAGCAATGCAAATAACATCACTTCCTCAATAAATACTGGAATGACATGGCATTCATTGTAACAAATCAACACACCATCAATTAATGCCTAAACCACCATTCAATTGCTCTTAAAACAAGACGTTGCTGAATAAAGATGAAATATTCAGGTGTGACGTCAACAACTTAGGGTTAGCAGTTAGGGTTAGTGTAGTTAGGGTTTCAATTTAAAAAAAGGGTTTGAGAGTTGTTTGATCAATTTCACTTCAACGCTGGAGGTCTAGGATTAGTGCCTTAGGGTTAATGGAGTCAATTCAACAGAGGACGCAAGGGTTGAAGGAGGACGCCTAAGGACTAGAAGGAAGAGTTCTGAAGTGCTGCTATGGCAGGGCCCTAGAATCAAATCCCTTGGGGAGAGAGGCTCACTCCGGTGTTGCTAAAGCAAGGCTTCGTGCTCTCTCCTCCTTCCTTAGGTTGACTTGGCAAAAACATCTAGCATAAAGGATAAATCAAGACAAGAGAGTGTAGTGAGGGAGAGTGTTGCTACAACAAGGCTCTATCACCAAACCCTAGAAGAAAAACGACCCTAGGTGTAGATAACCTAGGCCTGGGACGTCTCCTCCTTCTTGACTTCTGGAAAGTACGACTAGCAATAGGGGAAGAAAAGAAGAAGAGTGTAGCAACGACTAGGCTCTTTTCCTTCTTCAATGGCTAAAAAGTTTCTCTTTTAGGGGACTTGAGACAAGGACTTACTTGTGTGCTTGTCACCTAGGGTTTTGATTCAGCAAATTATAAATATATGTAAGAAAATAAGACTACAACCATTTAATCAAGAAGTTTTGCAGCAAAATACTTACAATTCATCAAGAATTAACCATGCAAACCCTAGTTGTAACACCTTCCTTCAAGAGAAACACCATAAAATGCCAAGAAATGCCTTCCTTCAACAAGTGCGCCTCACTAAACCAGCAAAAATACCCAAGTAGGGCGCTAAAATGCGACCTCACTAATGGGTGAGTGATGTGTTATGATAAAATGAGGCTAAAACTCTTCAATATATAGTGTATCAATGACCTATTTTACTTTTTAGGTCATAAAAAGGCCGACAAGGCCAGAATATCAAAAGTAATATTGTTTTTACATTAAATGTTCATTTAAAACCCTAACTGAGCAAAAGTGAGACGTCAAGCCCCCCTGAGGGAGACGTTAGCCCTTTCTAGGGCCAGTGCAGCATCCAGAAGCCAAATGTTAGCCCTCCTTGGGCTCTTCCAAATTGCCACATGTGCCAACAACCCTGTCCATCTGCCATATGCTCATGATGACGTCACAAGCCTCCCGATGACGTCCTGGGTCATCTGGAGCTAATGTTCTATTGCAAGTGGGTCAATCCCCCTAGGTCCAGCTCAGCCAAAGTGCCCCTGATGGAAGATCCTCTTCTTCTCCGGTGCAAAGCCCTGGTCAACCATTGTCCTGTCTCCGCCCCCTAATGGGGTCTTAGCATCCATCTGGTGGGCTCTTAAGCCCCATGGAGGTTCGAACTGATCATCTCCCCATGTGTACCGGTCCAAATGGTACCTGTCCATCGGGCATGGACATCAAAATCTACGCCCTCCATGGGCTCATCAGTCACTGGGATCATAGCAATGTTAATCACATCTCATTATCAATATTATCAAACATATGCATAAGACCCCAATACATCAATCAATAACTCAAAGACATTACAAAAACCCGCAATAGAAGATTGGAGAAAAAGACAAAACATCCTATTGGGCTAGTACCCACAAGAAAAGGAAAGTTTCGAGGAGGATTTCATCCAAGCCATGTAAGTGAGGTGGTGTGGCTAGCGGATGTCCAGACATGTGGGTGCAGTGATAGCCAAGGATGCATAATGTTATCTGTGGGTGCCTTTGTAGAAGGCGAGCTGTACCTGTCATGGATGCATTTTTCCAAGTCCGTTCTCGCCTTTATTCTTTTCTTGCTTTATTTTTCTGTTTGCTTTTTCTTCTTCTTTTTCTTTTTATTCAAGGGCTAACCAGAGGACACTGCCTTGGCATGGTGACCAGAGCTGACAGTGTTACCCACAAGTACTTTCACAGAGATGAGAAGGTTGGCTCGTGATGAGACCCCCTTCCCTTGGCCATGCAACCAAAGGTCACTGCCCTGGCGTGGTAACCAGATGGTGGCAATGTCATACTGCTAGGTACCCATGAACCTAATAGGCTGGCTCGTGATGAGACCCCCTATCCTCTGATTAGATCTTGTTTTTTATTTTCCGGGTCCCTCTTGTTTCTTGCTGAGAGGCTTTTTATTGCGTTCTCGGGGATCCCTGGGCGAAGCATCTTGAGGTTTCATTTTTAGGCTTTTATCTTTTACCAGCTGCTTTTACCTTCTGGGCCTTTAGCCCCTCCTTACCACGAGATAAGGTGCAACCCTACAAACCGGTCAATCCAATGCCCGGACAAGGGGAATGGGATAAATGAGCGGGAGATAAGATGAAAGAGTGGTGCTATGATGGGAGCGGACGATGGCTCTTCAGAAATCCCCCCAGTGGCAAACCAAGACCTATGGGCACACGCTTGCTAGAGCACCCTGTCAATCTCCCCAAGCATGGTCAAGTGGGCTAATGTAAGATCCAAGCAGTTGTCAGAGATAAAAAGAATCAGATGCATATATTTAAAGGTTTTAATGATCAAAAGTGACACATACCAATGCTGTATATTTCGTGTCGGGGAAAGTGTCGGCGAGGGTCCGGAATGTAACTTCTCGGCGACATCGACGGAATATGTCGGAATATGTCGGAAAATGTCGCAAGACCTCAAAAAAATACAAAAACACTCATTTTTTTCAATTTTTTAAACTTGTAAAACAACAACAACATCAAATAAACACTTTGCTACATAAATATGAAAATACAACCAA
>ML802190.1:39744-51401 GCA_009831015.1 Picea engelmannii | reverse complement strand
ACTGGCTGAGCTGCGCACTCTGCAATGGATACTCCTGAAAAGTACGGTGAAATACTTGGATGGTATCTCCGATGGGCTAGGGTGTGTCTCTCAACACCGAAACCGATCAATGGTGGTGGTTTCCTCCAGAAATCCACAAAACAATAAGGTCGACTCTCCTCCTCCTCTGGGAACTCTCAACATCAAATCATAACAGTGCATAATGAATTAGGTTGCTTTACCCTTGCTTTATAGCTTCCCGAAACCCTAATTCGTTGTTGACCTTTTCCCTCCAAGTGACTTTCACTTTATTTTATTATTCCTTGATTAAATCACTTAATTAATTAATTAACCATTTTACCTCTAAAAAGTGATTTATCCATCCTGATGGCTTCTCCGGCCACTGAAAATCACTTCTCATCATCTTATCCTGTAATGCTCTTCCTCCCGATTCCGATGAGCTATTACACTAAGAGGTTTCTCCAAGCAATATGCCCATTATGACCTTCTTAGTGAATTTAATTAAGATATGACCCATAATAACTTAAAATTTAGAAAATCGTCAGAATGCAACGAAACCAAAGCCAAGCTGTGCGAAATGGATCCTGATGATGAACGATGCAAGTCGGGCCCAATAAAACCCCTCAATATCTCTTGAACTCTCTGTCACCCCTATTTGGCTACTCTGGTAGGCATAACACTCTGTAATGTTATAATGTCCCAAAATGGGGACATTACAGTCTGCTCCAATCTGGGAGCTTCTCTCTTCCCACCACACACTTCACGAAAACATCCCACTCTTTGGTGAAGCCGTTGAGGGCTATGCGCACCAACTCTAAGTCTGGAATAATCTCCCCTACAACTGCCAACTCATCCTTCCCCTGTCTAAGCCTAGTGAGATAGGATGCCACACTCTCTCCCTTGGCCATCCTAGTGCTGTGGATCTTGTCCCTTAGGGCCATCTTTCTGTTCTCATTGTTGTTCGTGTACAAGTTTATTAGTGCATACCACATCTCCTTGGCTGTCAACTTATCAACCAAATGTGGGATCATGTGGTCTTTCATTCCATCGAAGATTATCCTCTGTGCCCTTGCTTACTTCACCTCATGGAGGTCTAGGGCAATGGGATTTGACGAAGGCACTATCACTATGGTACTCACAAATACCCACAACTTGTTCTCCCTGAGAACAACTGCAATCCTTACCTTCCACTGCAGGTAGTTGGAGATCCCCTCCAACCTATCCTCATACCTGAGATTGAAAGTCATCCTTGTCCAACTAACAAAGACCCGTTTTCCCTTCTTTATTCCAAGAAAACCCCCCTGCAAATCACTGCTATCCAAGTGCCAAAACTGTCCACTAAACCTCAGAGCTCAAGCTCTGATACCGTGTTAAACTTACAGTAACTTACGTGACACACTTAGTCAAACTCTGATTTCAACCTCCAATAAAGCTTTAACAGTAATGCAGTAAACAACTAGCATTCACCATTAGTTTATGAGCAAAAATACAAATGACTAAGCAATCTGAAACTTAGCAATGGAAATAAATGGATAGTAGACAATATTCAACCATACATTTGACACAAAGATTTCGAGGCAATGCACCTAGAAAAACCCCGAAGGGAAATCCAGTAAAGGAATGATTCTTTCTTATTGAGCTCACAGGAAATGTTTGAGCTTATAACAACAATCTTTTCAATATTAATTACAACAATACTTATCTTGAAATCTGTGCGAACATTTTACCTTGATTTCTGTGCCAAAGTCCCTTGATTTTTGTGCTTGAAATCTGTTGTACGACTCTATACTTTTCTATTGTATGGTTGTACGGACTTGACTATCTCGAGTTTTGTGCAGACTTCCTATACTTTTTTGTAAGGTGCTGTAGGATTTTACTCCCACATTAAATCCGTCGATTTTTGTGCATCAAATGCCACGAAATTTGTGCATTTCCTTTGTTATATGGCCAACATTAAATGCAGTGTACGACTTGCTCTAAAATCTGTATTGTACACACTGTCCTTTAATGGATGTAGCTATCTTGGGATGCGTGCTCCCTCTCCTTGGGATTTGTGCCAATCCTCCTTTACTGCTCCTCTTTTCCTTTCAGCTCAATCTCTCTTGAAAAATGTGTCTCTTCACTTTGCCTTTCAATCTCTCTTGAAAAGTGCGCCCCATCTCTCTCAATAGCTCCTTTTATTTACTCATTAATGTGGAATTGCTTTAACCCTAGATCTCAATGGCTGTGATTCAATCTTGCTCCACAAGATCAACAAACGTGACTTAATCTTTCATTGAGTTCACTTAAATCACTTAAGTGACCCAAACTTTATAACGTCACTTTTACTCTTTAAGTAATAAAAGACCCCACTTAACTTTATAAAATCACTTTATAAAGTCAAGTCACTAGAGAGAGACTTTTTCTAGGTCACTTCTGTATGCTGGGCACTGCCAATGCAGAAGTACCTCCGAGTTACAAAAACTAACATGAACTCTCTATCTTGTCATATATTTATACTTTTAACCGAGATCGAAACCCTAATCTATTTTTGAGTTTACTCCTAGTTTAAGTCATGCATGCATGAGATACGCTTTTTTAGACTTAACAACTAAATATAAGACTTTCACTTTTTTACTAAAGTGAATTACAAAATAGAATTACTTTTCGAAAATATATCAAACTACTTGCACGTTCACACTGAACCTATGCGGAAGTTATTGTTCAAGCTATAATTGTCAACACTCCCTCTTAAGCGAGCAAGGAATTCTGCACCAACCCAAGTCTGTCTTTGAATATTAGCTACCTACTGATTTATGGGAATACACTAGAGCTTCACTGCTCGCTTCTGACCCTTGTCTTGTATGAAGTGATATTTGATCTCTATATGTTTGGACCTCTCATAAAATATTGGATTCTTAAAGGGTTTTATACAAATTTGATTATCACAGTAAATGATTGTATGTTCTAACTCTTGATCCAACAAACGTGCAAGTTGTTAAAATTACAACATCTTAAGACATTCTCCAAGATTGCCTTTGGCACAACTTGAGACTTGGAGAAAAGGGTCCTATTGTTCAGGACAAGAGTCTAGCTGTAAGTCAGTCTAACTTGAGCAAAGATTGATGTTTCCTAGTTGGCAAAAGAGATGTGTAGTTCTCCTAGGTCACTCGAGATGGATTAAGCTACAAGACCTTGTCTAGAGTTTGATCAATTCTATATAAGCCACTGTAGCATGTGGCCAATGTGTGCTGGAGAACTGTAGAAGCACATCTCGAGACAAGTGATTCGTTACTTATACTTGAGCTGCAAATATGTTATGTAATGAGCTAGTGCGTTGGCACGTGTGACCATGCATGAGGGAACTTGTGTTTGCTTGAGTGAAATCAAACTCATAAGTGTAACATGATTGAACAAGTCATACACATGTTGAATGATCGACAAGTAAAGATGTTCTCAGTATAAGCGACTTAGCATGCATGGGTTTGACTTAAGTAATTATCAGTTAAGACAACTTGAGTGAATATCAAGTTAAGTAATATATAGTTAACTGGAATAATTATTAAGTTAAACTAAATAAAGTTAAATAGATGAATATTTAACGGAAGTGATTATTTAGCTAAATAAATAAGTTAAATAAATCAAGTTGAGTTAACTTGAGTGAATATTAACTTAAAGAATTATTTAGATAAATAATAAAACTAAATAAATAAGTTAAATAATTCAAGTTGAGTTAACTTGAATAAATATTAATATTAAATAAATATTAACATAAATAATTATTAAGTTAAATAATTATTGAGTTATATAATTAATGAGTTAATTAATTATTCAATTAATAACTTGAATGACTCTCAAGTTAAGTCATAAATTAAGTTAACTAATTATAAGTTAAGTAATTAGTAACTTGAGGAATCAAAGCGACTTCTAAGAGAAGAACACCTTAACACCTAACTAAGTAAAGGAGATCTAAGCTAACTACAATGAATCTCTTCTTGGAGGTTGAGTCTTTGGTAATAAAAGGAACCTCCGAGCAAAGCGTAAAGTGTTGTTGATACTGAGAGGAAGAGAAGAGTTTCATTGTAACATGGTTTAGCGTGGGAAAAAGGAAGAAACCTTCTGCAGCTTTCGCAAGCTGCCATTGCGTGTGTTTGAGGAAGCTTGTTCCGTAGAGATCAACTTCGATCTAGCACAACGTATTAGTGAGTTCATCAAGCATACCCTCTTGGTTTGTGTAAAGCCATAAAGGCTATTGTATCTTCTCCTAGATCATATATTTGCAAATAAGAAAGATCACTTGTTGCTAGGGTTTTTCCATTCGATTTTCCCTAGGGTAAATCTTGTGTACTGTGGATGAATGTTTATGGCATGCTTCTATTATGGTAAATGTGCATTTCAGTTTTAAAGTCTGATTCAAGTACAATGCTAATTTTTTAAAAGCTAATAAGATCTGAATATTACCATAAAATTAACTCAAGTAACTTGCGAAGCCAAATGGCCTCACAACTAGCAATACTAGCTGCCATATACTCTGCCTTTGCTGAGCTGAGTGTTACAAAAGTCTACTTCCTGCTGAACTAGGATATCATCGCTAATCGCAAGCCAAAGCAACACTCCGAGGTGGTCTTCCTATCAACTGCACTACCTGCCCAATCTGAGTCTGAATATCCCTATAACTTCACTTCACCATCTCCAAGATATCTCAGACCATACTCCATTGTGCCCCCCAAATACCTGAGCACATGTTTTGCTGCTACCCATTGCTCCGACCAAGGTGTTCACTGCAAAACATATATCTAGCGTGGTGTTGACCAAATACATGAAATAACCTATCAATTGCTTGTACAATGTGGGATCCACCAACGCTGAATATGAAGTTGTCAACTTCTTCAGATTAGTGATCATGGGTGTGGCCTGTTATCGCAAGATTTGTACTTATGAAAAGCCTTCCACAAGTTCCGAAATCTTGTGTAACATTGGAAGATCCTACCACTGTCACCTTAGTAGGAACTTCCCTTGTTTTAGTGATGGAAGAGAGGCATTCAAAACAAGCCAAAGTATAAAACATGGTTAGCCAAAGTTCATAAGAAACATCAGTACTTAAAACATGCAAAGTAAGTTGCAACTTAAGATATAAGCCATGCAAGATAATTCACCTCAGTATCCCCTTCAGGCATCACATTAGCCCAAGACCCCATGTGAGTTACCAAGTTTAAGTATGGGAGGGTCTTCATCCAACCCTATTAAGTGTGCCAACTAGACATGAAATAAAATAACCCAGGTAGAGGGATAGGTCTCGAGAGTGACACGGGAAAGTAAAAACCCATGAAGTGTAAGTGTGAAAATTATATGGTTTAGGGCTTACTTCATGGCTTATGGTGTTAATCCATCTCTATGAGTGCCTTTGTGGAGGGTGTGCTTGCTCTTGAGTTACCCAAAGTTTGTGTGCCACCTTTTTCCAAACCCCTTTTTGCCTTTTTCTAGTCCATGCTTTCATTTATAAATTTGCAAATTTGAGGGTCCCCTTTTATAGGGTTTCAAGCTGTAGAATTACGTCTTTTGGGACTAGGGCGAGCACTTAATGGGTAGAGCTCAAGTTGGATCGCCTTTTGGTGGTCCTGCTTTGCTATGTTCAGTTTCTTTACTAACATCATTTTCTTATTCGTTTATAGTAGTTGTGAAACAACCTCTGGGCCTTCAATGTGATGTCCCGTCCCCAAGATTAGGCCAGCAGGGAGTGACTTAGTAGTCTATATGTTCCCGTAGACTATAGTCAGGCACAAACAGGGAACCAGATGGAGAAATAAGGAGAAATTAACGGCTAAACGATGAATTAAGCCAAAATACTTAGGAAAAGTCACTTAAGTCTAAGTCAACGGAGAATTAGAATGAAAAGGTGATAAGGGGGGGACTTAATTGACAAATAAATCACTTAGGAGGAAAGGCGCCTAGGTTAAGTGATGTCAACGAAGAATTAGGTCGGGAAATATATAAAGGGAGGAATTTGACCTAACTCCTCATTATGCATTGTTATGATTTGATGTTGAGAGCTTCCAGAGGAGGAGGAGAGCAGACCTTATTGTTTTGTGGATTTCTGGAGGAAACCACCACCCTTGATCGGTTTCGGTGTTGAGAGACACACCCTAGCCCATCGGAGATACCATCCAGGTATTTCATCGTTCATTTCGGGAGTATTCAGTGTGGAGGGCGCAACTCAGCCAAGGAGGGCGCAAGCTATTTTGGAGATTCGAAGATCTGCAGTAGACCTGTGTCCTGATTGCAGATTCATTCCGACCCAGTAGAGATCCAACCAGGGCGCTTCCATTGAGCCATATATCATCAGATTCCGACGGTGGAATCTTGCAGATCGATCCATCCATCCATTTTGGGCGTAGTCATCCCGGACAGACGTTTGGCGTTGCATGCAGGTGTTCCCTAGCAGATCCGGCCAAACCCTTCCGACCCATTTCATCATTTGACGAGACGATCGTTTTGAGCTATATAGCAGCCGATTCCGACGGTGGAATCTTTTGAGGCGCATTCAGTACCCAAGGAGGGGCGCAAACCCCCCAGGGGTCCAGATCCAGTGCCGTAGAGGTCCGATCCGAGTTTCGACAGACATCCCTTCCAGTGTAGAGACCAGGGTGCACTTATTGGAGCAGTTTCGAGCCCATTCTGACGGTGGATTCTTTAGATCGAGTTTTCCAGCTGGCAGCGATTACCGTATTTCCCCGGGATCGCTCATTTTTGCATATCTATCCGTGCATGCAGCAGATCTGCTGTCTTCTTACGGTCACGGGTATTTTTTTGTTATTCGATTGTATTCCAGTACAAATCCAGGGGATCTGACTGACGTCTAGACTCTATATTTTCAGTAGGCTATTTGTATTTCCATGCATGAACCCTTATTATTCATGATATTGAGCAGTTGACATTCTATACTCTTGCATGCATCTTTATATGATTGYTAAACCTTAATTATGCAACATGCACATGTAATAACCGACATGCAACCACAATAACCAACATGCAAACACAATAACCGAAGAACATCTCAATCACACAGCTAAAACGCATCCAGAAACCCCCAGTGTATCAGATCTGCACGTCAGAGCTTTGGAACAGTAGCGAATATCTTGATCAGMCGGATCARGGATATTTCATTCAACTCCTCTTCTCATGAGAGAATGGACCATYGCTGAAGTTTAGTACAATATGAGAGGATTCAGGGTGGAAACTGTCGAGTATGATTGGGAGYGGAACGCTACCCTTGGGAAGGCCCCCAAGATTACCCCTTTTCCTTGGGCAGTGACAACACGAGASTAGGGCACAAAAGATGACCACCAAGGTGAAACAAGGCATCTGACACAATTTCCCAAACAAGTGTTCCATTATCCAACTTCAACCAAAGATCCTCATCCACATGCTCGAAAAATTAAGTACAACACTTTACATGAAAGGACTAACATACCTCATGGTGACAATAGCTTACCATCTCCCATACTTTGGGTTGCTTGAATGTGATGAGCCTTTGTTGATCTCACTGGGAGGAAAACGAGGGGTGCTGCTGGGCTACCATCTATGGACATTTTGATCATCATCATCATCATGGTGTAGATCATGTTCTCCATTGCGGGCCTCGAGACATGATCTCCTCTAGTTACCCCTAGATATGGGGGGTAACATGGCCAAAGGTTTCCAGTCCTCCCTCCGAAACCTCTTCAGAATATGAATTGCATACTTACCCAACCCATGGAAAATATGCCTTGGTCTTTGCCAAACCTCCAAACCCAAGAAGTATTGAATCATGTCAATGTCTTTCATCTCGAGCTTTACTGTCATGTCTTCTTTGCACCCTGCAATGAGCTTCTCTGCACTTGTTAAAAACAAGTCATCTATATACAACACCAAAATGAGTAGAGCAGTCTCAACAAATATGTTATATAAGTTAGAATTTGCTTCGCTTTTGATGAAGCCCATACTTTGTAGGTATCCATCAATCTTGGAATACCATGCTCTCAATGCCAGCTCGAGTCCCTACATGGCTTTCTTAAGCTTGCACACATGGGACTCCTTTCCACTTACCTCAAAGCCCTAAGGTTTCTCTATGTACACTTCTTCCTCAATGATCCCATTAAGGAAAGTTGTCTTCACATCCATTTGATGTATCCTCCATCCCATAAATGAAACCAACGACATAACTGCTCTAATGGAAGTGTACTTGGCGACTGGAGCAAATGTTTCCTCGTAGTCCACTCCGTCTAATAGAAGTGGAAGCCTGGAAGGGGCTCCTTTCTCTCCCTCTTCACTTGAAGTTTGCTGTATTTCCCCGGAAATCAGTGGTGACCTTGGCTCAACCTTCAGAGCTTCCTCCTCCTCATCCTCTATCACTAGAATAGGCTCATGGGACTTCCTTGATACAAAGTCTTCCTCAAACTTTACATCCCGATTCAATACTGTCTTCCTCTTCTTTGGAAGACAGTAGTGAATCCACAAATAAACCCTTCTGGCTAGAGGGCTCCAACTTGGTCCTCTTCTCTACTGGTACATGGATATAAATTAGACAACCAAAGATGTGAAAATGACTCACCTCTGGCTTCACACTAGTGAATGCCTCGTCTAGTTTCTTGTCCTCTAAGATCCTAGGAAGACACCGGTTCTGGATGTAGACTGATGTGTTGCATGCGTCTGTCCAAAGAAACATCGGCAAGGCATAGTCATGTATCATGGCCTTAGCCTCTATGATGGATCGATTCTTTTGCTTTGCAACCTCATTCCGCTGTTGGTTGTACGGAATTGTCAGCTCCTTGACTACTGCCTCCTTACAGAAACCCTTGAAATCGTTGGAGGTATACTCACCTCCATTGTTCAATCTCAAGACTTTGATCTTCTTCCCTGTCTGGTTTTCAACTAGAGCTTTAAACTCCTAAAACCTGCTAAAGACCTCATCCTTGGTCTTTAATAAGTAGATCCAAGTCTTTTGAGAGAAATTATCAATAAAGGAAACACAATACATGCTTCCCGTTATTAATGATACTGACATCGGTCCACAAACATACGAATGTACTAGGTCTAGAATCCCCTTAAACCTATGCTCACTGCTTGGGAAAGCAGTCTTGGCATGCTTGCCAAGCGTGCACCCTCTGCAAACACCATGCTGCGCAATACTAAACTTTGGATGACCTGTGAATATCTCCTCCCTTAGAATAGGCATTTCCTTGTGATGCAGGTGCCCCATCCTCTTGTGCCATAACTCACACAAGTTGTCACTGTTATGCACTGAGGCTGGAACAAATTCACCCTGCAACCCATACAAATTACCTTCTCTAACCCCTATTACCTGAGTTGTATTTGGGATAGAATCCTTTGGTCTGACGAGGACTTGTTTGTTCTTGAACTCCACTACAAAGCCCTTATCTTCCATAACCGAAACTGAAAGAAAATTCTTCCCGAGCCCTGGTACGACGAAGACATCGTCAAAATCTAAAGAATTACCTAACTCGAGTTGGAAGGGAATAGTTCCAACTCCTGTTACTGGGTAATTGGCATCATCACCAATCTCATACTGTACTCTCGAGTCTTGCGTCTTCAGACTAGAAAACAACTTCCGGGCTAATGTCATATGTTGAGATGCTCCACTATGTAAAGGTGGAGTGCTGCATCAAAATGATAAGCAAATATACCAAGAAAACAATATGATGCTGCAAATAACCATGTGATCTAGGGTGCTCCACAATGAAGCCAAGGTATATCAATCACAAATCACTGAATCAACCCTCTCTTGATGTGCTCTAGGGGATAGCAACAATAAGCAAGAATATGTGTGAAAGAACAACTCTCCTCTGGACACCTCAACCCCCACCACAAGGGTGCTTGGAAATGTCACAAAAGAAAAGTCGAGGAAGGTGTGTGCAACAACCACAATGCCCCTGTGTCCATTGAGTGCTTCATCGATATCGTCTTGTAGGCCTTTGACATGTGTGATGAGAATCGCAAGTACAATTTAGATGTGATGAAAATCACAAGGGGTGCAATGAAAATCACAAGGGGTGCGATGAAATTCACAAGGGGTGCGATAAAAATCACAAGTGTGAGACCTCATACAATATGAGGGGTAACATGGTTAAATTAGAATGCTCATACTCATAAAGTAGTAGATGTTTTTGTTAAGCCAAAGGGAAAGATAAATGATTCATAGTGGTTGCCTCTTGTTGTGAAGCCTGGTTTGGATGATATCTTATTCCTTAATTCTTTCTTGGTGATATCCACTTTGCAGTTGTATTTGAAAGATAGTTGTTTGTTTTAATGTGTCTAGGAGGTTTTCTATTCTAGGTAGTGGGTACTTGTTTGTTATTCTTCTTTATTCAAGGATCTATAGTTTATGCACATTCTTAAGGTGTAGTCCTCAATAATATGGGAGCACTGAAGGGTGAGTTTTATGGTTGAATAAGTCCTGTTATAGGAGTTCCGTGTTTTTCTTCTTTGTTTTTAGCATGGCTTAAGCCTTAGCCTACATGTGGTGCTAAATGCTGGTTGATTATTTGGTTTCAACTATATATACTGACCAATGTTCCTTTTGGGGGTAATCCTAAGGATGGATTATCAAAAGAGACATTAATTGTTTTTTATTGTGACTTAAGTTAATGTCTTATGTGGGGTTTTCTCTTTCTTTGTTGCATTGTTTGATGAAGATTGTGAAGCATTGGTTTCTTTCCTTTGTCATTCTTTGGACTTCTAGTGAGGATACAGGGGTATATGTTGGTCATTTGTCCCAATAAAGTTTGATATATTTACCTCTCAAGAATTTTAGTATGCAGGTTGCTTTGGTGACAAGAATGTGACAAAAATAAGGGCTGATTTTGCTGCTTTATAAATGACTGGAAAACATTCAATGCAATCCCTAAAAAGTGAATAAAAGGAAGATAAAAGTTGGGTCACATAATGTACATTGTGAAATTGGGAGATGGACTGCAGCGGAAGTGATGTGGACTGAATGCATATGTAAGTTATGTAGTATGGATGAATCTGAAACTATAGCAAGTTCTCCTGCGTTGCCTGGGAAATGAGAGACATTAACAATATGACAGACAACAACAATTCATTTTGGTTCATATTATCAACAGGAAAAACCTGTGAACTATGAAAGATAATAATACATATCACAGATGTATACCATAGGACTTAAAGTAGATTGTTGTCATGCTCCTAGGACCTTGGTCATGAGGACATGAAAGATGGAAACAAAAATGTGATTCAGAAAAATTTGTCATCATCTTGCAAGTGCAGTGAGAGGCTTCCTAAAGAAGCCTCAGACAACATTCAATAATGACAGTATACACACACACACGAATTGAATACAAAAGGGTTTCTCTTCCGATTGGGCCATCTTCATTAGGTTTTTGAATACTCCAAAGTGCAAAATAAACGTGTGAACAAGAGGATGTTGAAACTCATGGCATTTTCCAGAAAAGTACCTGTTTGTACCTTTAAGTCCTTAATATATGGATAGGGTTAATGCTATTTGAGCTGGTGAAGCCTGTTGCCGTCCTAATACACACTTGCTAACGTGAGCTAAGTCCAACTCACTTAGTGTGTCCTCGGAGACACAATGTCTAGGTTCTTAGTCCACACTGTCACCTTGACTAGAACCTCTTCCTTCTAGGCTTACTCCTAGGGAA
>ML802190.1:10701-26539 GCA_009831015.1 Picea engelmannii | reverse complement strand
GAAAACTCGATACAAGCACAACACTTCTTTATTAATGGCTTGCCAAAGGGCTGATTGCACCACAGAGGACAAGTCAAGAACTAGTACAATGGTTATCCTTGCACAAAGAAATAGTAGCTAGACTATAGAAGAAGAATGAGAAAAGAGAGAGAGAGAGAGTATGTATGCTGCTGCTGCTGAAATCCGACCCATAACAATGAGGAGAAGCCTCATTAAATAGGAGTGAGGGTGCACTATGTGTGTAATAATAGAAGGCACATGAGATAAAATTCTAAGAATAAGAGGGCGTATGAATATAAACATAGAATGGGAAAAAGAAACACATGGACAAAGGAGAATAAGAAAGGGTGCACATGTATGGAATGGAATTAATGCATATGAAAGGAAACACGTGTGGATGGAAAAGAATGAGTGTGCTAAAGACAAGAGTGAAGTGCGCATGAGAAAGGGAATACATGTGGAAGTGAGGGTAAGGGAGTGCACATGGATTTAGGGAAAAGAGAGGCATATTAAAAGAATGGAATATGCACCCTAAAAATAGGGAGTGAGTGCTAGGATTTAGGGAAAAGAGAGGCACATTAAGACAATGCGTTAGGAAATAGGAATTAAGAGGAAAATAGGGATATGGTGCATGAATAGGAAATAACAAGGTGTTTTTTAGGAAATAGGAGTTAGGAACAAGACTTAATGCGCTAGAGGATAGGAAAAAAGGGGGGCACATTAATGCTAGAAAGTAGGGAAGAGAAGAATGCTAAAAAATAGGAAAAATGGAGGTTGATTTAAGACAATGTGCTAGAAATATTAGGGAGAGCTAGAAATTAGGAAAAATGGAGGCTCATATAAGACAATGTGCTAGGAAATAGTGAGAGAAAAAAGGTGGAGGCTAGAAAATAGGATAATTGGAGGCTCATTAGGACAATGTGCTAGAAAATAGGGAAAATGGAGGCGCATTAATGCTAGAAAATAGGGAAAAGGAGGTGCATTAAGTGAGACTTAGGGAATATGCATAGGGAATAGGGAAAGTTTATCTTTAAACACATAAATTTATCACGTATACCAACTCACCCATACGCCTGCTTAATGAATTATTTGCCTTATTTCTTGAAAACTGCGCCCCTTTATTAATTAAGCCATCCAATTGCCACATGTCACATTGTCATACTTCCATTTGTCAGAATTTGACCCTGCCACTTGTCACCTTTGGAGGCGACCACCCCCGCTATAAATAGAAACTGCTAAAAGTAGGAGTCCGACCCTAAAAAATAGGAAATTGCCAAATATGTCGGGGATGACTAGGAGACCACCGCCACATGTCAAATGTCTAAAAATAGAATCTCGCCGCATGTCAATGATATCATACTCATCGTATTTGATTTTCCGTGAGGATTCCAAATATGTAATCATAATTGACATGCAAGCCTTGGTACTCCACTTGCTAAAGATAGAAATGCTGACACGTCACCCCGAAAAGGCCCAATAGACTCAAAATGTCTAAAGGATCAATATTGTATGCTCATAATCCTGATTTGAGGCCTGGAGCTCAACCTGCTAAAAATAGAAAGTACTTGCATGATCCCTGGACAAAGTGTCATTGGGCTCGGAATCATGCAAGGACCAATACTGTATGCTCAAAACTGTCATATGAGTCTTTGGTCACTGCCTCCTAAAAAGTAGGGCACCTGCTAAAAATATCAATCTTTCTCCAATCCATGTGAAACTGTGCTAGCTCTATCTCTGAAGCAAAACCAACCACAAATCAGTCCTGTACCTGTCTCTGATGGGAACCAACTTCTAGCTCACACAAGTGCTCAACTTGGGTAAATCTCTGACTGCCAGCCAAAATAGACTATGCTGGCTCTTAACCCTCAGGATTTTCAAGGGTGAATATCAAGGGGTTAACACCACCCAACTACAGGACTCTGTTGTAGACTCCAGCCCCCAAGTTGGGTTATGAGACCACCAAGTATCTACAGGGATTTAATCTCAATCAACCTAACCAACAGGCTCAAGAATTAAAATAGAACCAGAAACCTACCACCATATATTTCAAGAGATATCCTCTAGGTATCTCACCCATCCTTCAATCAGCCATGATATTCTTCGTCTTAGCCAAATACAGCACAAGGTCCAAACTTTCCCTTCTCTGATAAACAGTTCCTTAAGAAGTCCATCCCCTCCAGTGCTCCACTGTAGGCAAGAAGAATCTGATCCACTGGTTGCCCTCTTGGAATGTGGACTGGTAGGCCTTTGGCTCAATTACTGTTAATTTCTGGCATAGGGACACAGTTGTAGGTTTATAGATTGTTCTATTCTTTATGGACATTGCAGCCATGGTTCTCGCTTTTAGAACCAACCCATATACTCTCTTAACAACAATAAATTCTCCAGTTGACCACAGTCTCTCACTGGCCTTATGCTTATGGGATTCTTATGCAGGTTGCAGGCATGGCAACCATGGAACTATACAAGTTAATCTATAAGCAGGGAGAGGAAGTGTCCAAAGGAATAATAAGAGGAAGGAAGAAATGAAGAAGCTCTTTAAAGCAATTTGTACATAATATACTTCTCTTTGCATGAGACATACATGCCTTCCCAAAGAACCTCACATATTTTCTTTGGACCAGACCTGCCCCTGCAAATTTGGTGTTAAACCCAGCAATTTCGGTCATTTAATAAAAACTAGAAAAACTTTGTAGCCAACTTCTCCATGATGATTTCCAAAAGTTTCTTGCACCATAAGCAAACTGAGTTTTGATGGGGATCTGAATTATGTCTTGATCTTGAGTGCTGCTGTCTTGAAAAGTAAATTATACAACCCAGTAAAAGAGGATGCTAGCTGCTGACGTTTATTAGAGTATTAAAAGCTGTGATTTCTATACAGATGACTCTGTGTACAAGAGGCATTTTGATGGTCTTTACATCATCAATCTGGGAAGGACTTTTGCTGCAGCCTTTCCTACTATGCATCCATATAAAATATGTCTCTGCCATTGCCCCTTGTGCTGTCTCATTGTCTAAGAAACCTCAAGAATCTTGATGGGAAATTTCGTAGCACCCAAAAATCAAGTGAAAGACAGTCACAGTGTTGCTAACTAGAAGTATAAGTTTTCAAACTTGAATTACAACGACCAAGACCCTTACAGTTGTGAGCTATCTGGAGAGTGTAGGAAGGAAAAAACAAAGTATAGATTTACATAGGAAACAAATATTACTCAGGATTTAAATGGATCTGAAGAATCCTCTCCTTTGAAGGAGCAATTTCCAACTGCAGAATCTGGGACGTTAGAAACCTTAAACTAATCTGTATCAGTTATGAAAGGTTTGTTAGCAAGCACAAGGAGGGCATTGATTTTCAGGCTGTTTTCAGACCTAATATCAGCATTTATACCAACTGTTAGGCCCATCATTAAATGGTATGTTTCAAACCTGTCAGCGCACTACATTTAGCAGATTTGGTGCAGACTTATGGTAGCAAGGAGGGCACCCCCACTGAAGAAGTTACAAGGCTATTTTTGGGCCTGTTTATACCTTTATTACAGAAATATAAAGGGCACAGCACATGAGGGAATTATCTTCTACTCTTGGCGGTGGCATGGGGTGCATTTTGTAGATTTTTGAGGGACTATGAGGGCTGCCCAACAGGTCTGTCTTTTACCTCTTGTTGGGCTCTAAGTTTCATCAACCAAATCTGTCCTTTGCTGGTTTTTAAGACAGCAAACAGGTCTGCTCAAATCTGTCAAGAATTCTTCCCTCAACTGATGGATATATGCTCTTTTAAGGTGCCCTCACAAGTAGTTTTAGTAACCCAATGTTAGTACATGCAAACCTTAAAACATATAGCACTCCTCTAGGATCTTAAGAAACTCCTATCGCTGATCTAAACTCTAAGCATACATGAAAATTGAACACATGTATTTTTGGTCAACACGACCTTGGATAAACCCCCCCGGGGAAAACCAGTCTAGAATGAAAGTATATATAGTGTGATCTCAAGTAATGAATACAACAAGGAATACAATACAATAGAACCTGTCCATGTAGCAACCTCCTCTCAAGCTTGTCAAGCAGGTTCCAAGAAGAATGCACCCAAGCTAGTGCGCCCTTCCTTCCTTGATGTTCTATCTACTGAATCAATGCGCCCTTCCTTCCTTGATGCTCTATCTACTGAATCAATGCGCCCTTCCTCCTCCTTTTCCCAATGAAGAAACCCTTGCACACAAACAAGCTGTTGTGTGCCACCTCAAAGATGAACCTGTCAGATCTGAAGTAGCACAAGAACTCCTAGTTCCTCCTAAGCATACGCCCTCCTCCAAAGGTGCGCCCTCCAACTAGAAAGTACTCTCACACACAAATGATGATGCTCCAAGCCTCCTAGCACTCTCCATGAATGGAGGCACCCAAGCTCTCTTTACCAAATGCTTCCATCCTCATCCCTTTGCTCCTCTCCCAACTCTCTTGGTGAACAAATGAAGGAATGAGCCTCTACTTGCCCCTTGTGCCCCTCTTGAACCTCCACAAGGAAACCTAAAGTATGGATGGCTAGGATTACCCCAAGCCATCTCTAATCAAGGGTTGAGATCTCTCCAAAAGAATCACAACTCAAAATCCACTTTGGGTTAAGTTCCCTAAGTTCACTTTATGTCTCCCAATTCACCCACAAAGTGAATTAATAGTCATTTTAGGCTAAAAGTGACAAATTTCACTTTTAACTAAAATCTCCTAAGTCAAAGTGAAATTAGACATAAAGTACAAGACACAATGGTCCAAACATTTCCCTCTTGTGGTTAGAGACCCAAAACCACAAGGGGACCACTTTCCAAGGTACCCAAATCTCAACACATTTCCAATGCATATGGGCAGTTTGAGGGCTCAGCTTTAAAGGCTGTTTCCACATCACCACATGGGGTCCATATGCAGTAGCAGTTACACCTTTTGGACAGCAGAAGGGTGCCCCACCAATGAAGGAGTTACAAATATTTAATGACTGCAGCATCATACATGGAGGGGGCCATCGCTGAAAGTTAAGAATGCTAAAGGAGGGCGCTCCTTTCAAGATTCCTTTCACTATTCCGGGTTGTAMTCAACACAAGAATTACATTCTATTTTGAGAGAGGGAATCAATGTAACCTCCCAGACTTAGTCTATAAGGGCTGGAGAGGAGAGTGAATTTGATCCGTTGTTTCTTAATGTTTCTTTTCTTCTTCCCTTCTTCTCTTTCTCCCATTCCTATTAGATTGGAAAATGCATGACAACATAGGAGAATGAGTTTGTATGACCTGCTAGAGTTGATCTGTTGTGTTACCCCTCATGCTGTATGAGAGGTAACCATGTGATTTTCATCACATGACAGAGACTTTCAGCATGAACACCACTCTTCCAGTGGCATGATGTTCTAGTTCACACTTATGTGAGCACTTCAGATTGGTCTTTCAGAGCATATATGTCAGAGATTTTGCTGCATGATGATCTTCCTTTTACAGTGGATACGTCCACCCTTGATGATTTCATGATGATTACTAGCATGGCACAGTTGGTTTTTGGCACATAGATGATTTTGTACACAGGATGAGAGCGCTCCATTGTTTCATTGCTTAGAATGGTTTCATTATGATACTTGATCTATTGGTTCTTGCTTGGATCTGGTGATATTGTTTCCTATATGGGTCATGACCATGGTGAACATTGGTGTAATGTGATAATGGATCATAACACTCAACACTCTAAATTCTTGTCGTTTTCTTGGTTGTACCATGGTGGGTCATAATTTTCCTTTAGACAAGTGTTTTCACCTTTCGAGTCAATTTGTACTACTAGAGACCTAGGTAGGTGTAGTATGTTCATATCCCCTAACCATCTTTCACTCGTCATTTTCCCTCACTTTCACAAACATTCATCATATTCCCGCTCATGGTTGACTTATCATATTTCATACAACAAGGTTAAAGAAAAATAATCCCATGTATGATAGCCTATCTAAAGTCAAAAGAGCTAAAAGGTCGAGGTTGATGCAACTAAAAGTAAAAAACCAAATAAAAAAGCTTGATCCATGCCACCTTGTAATAAAACCCAATATCCCAAGTCTGATGCTTAACAATGCATATCTAAAGAAAGGGACCAAGCAAATAAAGAAAAGGCAAAAGAAAGGGACAATGAAAAAAAGGGCTCAAGGAATGGTAACTCGTTGTTAAGGGCTCCGTCTTCGAAGGCTCTCAAGTGGATGAATATCATAAAACCTAGCTCTTGAAGGCTAGAGAGAGACCTATACATCTTATGTGGCTATGAGGGGCAACTCATGAAGTTTCCCTTTCCCCTAACATCACATCCGTCACATTAGATACTATTAACTTAGTGTCCTAGGAAATGCTTCTTGGTCTTAAGAGTTGTCACATGTAATAGAGGCTAATGTTGTCCCCACCATGGTTAAACTTAGGAAATGATAAAAATAGAATGAGTTATTGAGAAGTTAATGGATGTCACTTGATGTTTCACCACTTAATGACACACATATCAAGGCATGACTCATCACTATGGGTAAGCGCCTCTCCATTGGGATCTATGTACCTTCCTAGAGTGTTGCATCTTTGACTCGAGAGTTGTGTACTTGCATTGGGATCTGTGACTACCTTGGGCATTGTGTTACCAGCATTGACATGCCTTCTACACCACCTTGGAGCCACACGTGCCACATCATTCACCCATTTGAGGGGTTGATATGCTTCTATTGGACCTTTGACATAGGTTCTTGCACTTGGAGCCACACTTGCCTCTTATTCCACTCACTTGACATCTTTACTAGAGGACATTGGCGCATTTTGTGTTAGAATTAAAGAGATGTGCTCATTTTACCGTAGACAATATCACTATTGTCACCCAACTATAGGCATGCAACCACCCTAGAGCACCATAACCTTTTCTAGATAGAATGATTCCGGAAGCAGCACTAGAACCAACAGATAACCAAGAGAGCTCATCTTTCTCCAAATATATCTCACCAAACAGAAAGTCTCAAAGCCACAGAACAAGAACAATACTCAGCTGCAACAGTTGCAGTTGCAACAGCTGTAATTGCAGTTGCAGCAGTTGTAATTGCAGTTGCAACAGCTGTAATTGCAGCTGCACTTACCAAGAATACCACCAAGAAACATCACGAAGAACGCCACCAAGAGATACTAGAGGATAGGGCGCACATCTTAGGCTATATGATGCTAGAGAGAGAGACCAAGAACCATCCCAGAAGATCCACCTTTCATACTTGTAGCTGCAACTCCAAACTTGACTAAGAGTGTGTGAAGTGTGTGTGTACAAATGAGCTAGATCATCTCTTATTTATAGTGGTTCTTCTCACTTGTATGGGCCGACTTGTCCTTTTATAATCTAATACTTTAATATTAATTCTTTTACTGAGCCGACTTGTCTTCTAGGGTTTCTACACATCTGTTTAGGGTTTCTCTTGCTTCTAGAATATTCTATTCTAGCCAAAGGTTACACGGAGTTTAATACCTCCTGCGACTACCATAATATCAACACTCCCTCCTAACTATAGAGGTATTAATAGGTAGCATCGTCATAACCACACAGGCTATCTCATGATCACGTAGATCAATTTACGAGCAACATCATCACTATCAGTATCATCTGATAGCATCAACAACATCATCGCTCGAGGCCATACTCCATCTGAGTAATCAGACATGATGTTGAATAAGTCACTTACTCAACAGAGTGATACAAGGACCATTCTTCTAATTCGGACCTACGTCCTAGAAGAATGACTGTCCCAACATATGCTGAATGTCCTCAATGGCTCCAAGAACCATCCTCTCCACTGTATCATCTCTAAGATGTATGATCATATCTAAGCTGTACTAGCATGATGCTCTGCATCATATCTAATCTGTACTAGCATGATGTGGAGTACCATCTACATCATCTCTAAGTCGTACTAGCGTGGTGTCAATGCACCATCTCTAAGCTGTACTCACATGATGTAGATCAATGCCTCTGCATCATCTCCCTATCCATCTAGCTGGTAATCATCTCCAACACTAGTGGTATTCTCCATGGCAATCAGAACAATGCCATCCAATAGAACACAACTGTGTCTATCCATAGTAGTACACAACTACTGTCCAATGGTACACAACCACTCCTAGTAGCATACATCTAATAACTAGTGACACACAATCACTACTAGTGGAGCACATCCACCACTAGCATACAACAACTGTCCAGAGACATACAGTCTCCACAACAATCATATCATTTGATATCAACAATGTCATGATACGAACTGAGTCAACTTGGCCACTCTTCCACTCACATATGTGAGATATGGAAGAGCATCTGCCCTTGGAAAGTTAAACATCAACCATGGGCTATTTGGACTATTCTTCCCAAGCATAGAAGAATAATTGTCCCTGATTTCTGAACCTGGACCATTCACCTAACTGGGCCATTCTTCCGGCACTAATCATAGTGCAACCTGGAGAGAATGAGTCTGCCCTAGGGAATGACTGTTTGTGATTGCTGAACTTGGACCATTTAACCTAACTGGGCCATTCTTCTGGCACTAATCACAATGCAACCTGGAGAGAATGAGTCTGCCCTAGGGAATGACTGTCCGGACCATTTCCTATGGAAATAATTGTTGTGCACCAACTTCCTACAGACCATTCTTCGAAACTACTCACAACTGTGAGCTTCGAAAGAATGATTGCCCGAAGAGGCAGACCATTATGCTTGACTAGTACTCAGAGTGACTGCCAAGGAGAATGATTGTCCTAGACCATTCCCCCACAGTGGCCACAAGGGGAATTGATGTCTATGGTACATTAACAATCTATCAGACCATTTTTGTTACGAAAATGATTGTCCGCTCTAGACCATTTTCTGAACTGGAAAATGACTGTCCGTAAAAAATCTTGGACCACTTTTCGGATTGGAAAGTGACTGCCCAACCTGGACCATTTTCCAAACTAGAAAATGACTGTCCATAAATCAATAACATAATAGTGCTCCCTCCCAACTTGGGAGTAATCACTTCCTTTTCCAATAAGGATGTCATCTCCACGAGTCCCAGCTTATCCCTTAAGTACCCAAACTTTTCATCTTGCATAGAGGCTTTACCAAAATATCTACTATCTGCTCATCTGTTGGAAATATACTGGAGAACCACTTCTCTCCTTTGGACTCTATCACGGAGAAAATAATACTTGATCTCGATGTGCTTTGACCTGTCATGGAACATCGGGTTCTCCAAAAGCTTCACACAACTTTGATTATCACAATATATCATGGTCGAATCCAACACCTGATCAGACAGTCTAGAAACCAGCTTATGAAGCCACACTGCTTCCGTACAAGTATCACACGCTGCAATATACTGTGCTTCTGTAGTGCTGAGTGCAACAAACTTCTGTTTCCTGCTAGCCCATGATATCGTGGCAAAGCTCAAACTGAAACATATCCAAGAAGCACTTCTTCTGTTATCTGCACTCCCTACCTAATCTGAAACGATAAATCCAAGCAGTTGTATATCATGTACACAAAAACATTTGCAGGCATGCTTTGCAATTATTCAATTTTTAATCGCTAGGTTCCACCTGGAACTATTTTCACAACAAAGCAAATATCTGGCTGAGTTTTCTCCAAATACATCAATGAGCCATTCAATTGTCGATACAGGGACGAGTCTACTGATCAAAGTCTCTTGACTTCTTCAGATCTGTCATCATGGCAGTTTTCCATGAATTTGTAATCCATTATCCCAGACTTTTGAAGAACCATTTCGATACACTTACTTTGTCATAGGAAGTTTTCACCATGCTTTTGCTGCACATGAGAGGCTTGCACCAAGTTGCTTGAATCCATACAAGGTCTTCTTCCATCTGCATACATGGGTCTCTTTCTGGTATACCTTAAAACCTTGAGGTAGCTACATATGCTTCTTCTTCAATTACTCTGTTGAGAAGAACAATCTTTACATCCATCTGATGTAAACTCCAACCCATGGATACTGCAAGAGATATAATGGCTTAGGTAGAGGTATATCTGGTTATTGGAACAAGCTGTCATCATAGTCTTCTCCCTCCTTCTGGGAGAACCCTCTAGCCCTGAATCTCGCCTTGTATCTATCAATGCTTCCATCTTCCATTTCATCTGCTTGACTGGCAGTCAAAGGTCCTCAAGTATTCAACACTTGGCTTCTTTTCCGGAGAAAGCTTCTTTTGGAGTCATGTTCTTCAATATACGATGAGGACTTCTATTCTAAACATATACGGCTGCCATATCTACTTTTCCCCATAGAAACATGGATAGATTCTTGTCATTCATCATTTCCTTAACATATTCTTCAATGGAACAATTCTTTCTTTCTGCCAGATCATTCTGAGGGACAATTAGCTCCCTGCTAATCCCGATTGTTTTACAAAGAGGCAACTAGCTTCTTGGAGGTGTATTCTCCTCCATTATCGAACCTCAAGATCTTTATCTTCTGCTTAGACATTGGTCCATACACATTTGAGTGAATGATGTCCAAAACTTCTTTTTGCTTTCCACGCTTCCATTATAATTGGTACTTAGTGAGATCACCTGCCTCACCACTTGATGGAGTCATCTGCTCCATGTTTGCAACTGTCACTGTAGCTCCTTCTCAGAGCTATTGCCTGTGACCTTCCTGGAACAAGAACAACAAGAGAAAAAATATTTCCAATAGCATTTTCATAAAAACATATCTATGGTAACAAGGATGGTAGTCATCATAGAGTTACCAAGGTAACTTGCCCAGGAGCAAACAAGAAATATCTTTCTAGAGGAGATGTTAGTTCATTTTGCAATAATCATCTATATCAATAGTATTCACATGCCATCAAGTATTCATTATATCTAGAAATAATAGAACCTTTCAAAGACTGCTTTCACAATTTGTAATGTAGCAACTATCACCCTTGATATATACAAATTGGAAGCTTAACAATTTAATCAAACCTGGAACTTGAAGCCTCAACTGCTATGGAGGTTGCGCTTGTTCCTCTGAATGCATTGAATCCAAGATTACAGCTTGGACAAGGTCTCTAGCACTTTCCCTGCAAACACACGCATGTTTTGCTAGATGATATAACTTGGATAACATATACAAGTGCATACCTTTGAAGTCTTGTAGCATCGTCCAACTTGTCTTCCAATCTGAAACTAGATACCATCTTGATAGGAAGAGATTAGAAACTGAATCAGAAGATTCAATGATTAGAACAAGCTAGAAACTCTAAAATTTCAACTTTGACCACAAAATCAATTTGATCATAAGTCAACCTTTGACTTTGACTTTGACCGAAAATTCAAACCTGACGTTTTTGCTAGCTGATGGTACCAAGAGGTGTGCTAGGCTAGGGCGCACTAGGATGTCAAGGAATTAGGTCAAATGCTTCACCAAAAGTGCTTGAACACAAGGGTTAGGGTTTGCTGCAGCTGCATAATTGAAAAAACTAGCTGCAGTTGTAACTGATGCTACAACGAGCTTAACAAAGAATTGACGCACTACCTTCCAGTGGTTAGACTATCTTGAAGGTGGTGTGGGCCCATAATTTGTTAGAATTAAAGAGATGTGCTCATTTTACTGTAGACAATATCAATATTGTCACCCAACCATAGGCATGCAACCACCCTTGAGCACCATAACCTTTTCTAGATAGAATGATTCTGGAAGCAACACTAGAACCAATAGATAACCAAGAGAGCTGATCTTTCTCCAAAGATAGCTCACCAAACAAAAGTCTCAAAGCCACATAACAAGAACAATACTTAGCTGCAGCAGTTACAGTTGTTTACCAAGAATACCACCAAGAACCATCACCAAGAACACCACCAAGAGATACTAGAGGATAGGGCGCACATCTTAGGCTATATAGAGCTAGGAAGAGAGACCAAGAACCATCCCAGAAGATCCACCTTCAATACTTGCAACTGCAGCTCCAAACTTGCGCCAAACTTGACTGAGAGTGTGTGTGAAGTGTGTGTGTACAAATGAGCTAGATCATCTCTTATTTATAGTGGTTCTTGTCACTTGTTTGACCGACTTGTCCTTTTAGAATCTAATACTTTAATATTAATTCTTTTACTGAGCTGACTTGTCTTCTAGGGTTTCTACACATTTTTTTAGGGTTTCTCTTGCTTTCGGAATATTCTATTCTGGCCAAAGGTTACACATGGAGGTTAATACCTCCCGCAACTACCATAATATCAACATTTTGAAGGAGTGACTTACCTTTGGGACATCTAGGTCATAAGTGTGGGGTTTTTGAGCACTTGATGGAGTATTTTGAGGGGATGCTCCTCTTACTTTCCTTGGATCCACACATTTGGAGGTTTGTAGTGCTCATTGTTAAGTTTAAATGCTGTTATTAGGTTATTTCCAAATAACATGAGCATTCAGTGCATTTCTAAAACGATAGCATAAGGAGGATCATTGAAAGAAACACAATCACAAGGTACACGACATTTTATCTTGGGAAATCCTCAAGGGGGAGAAAACCCAACAAAACTTCCTCAATAATAGATTGCCAATACTATGCCAAGACTAAGACCAAAACAACAAGAATAAACCAAGACTGAGCATGTGCCTCTCTTCTCCTTCGAAGAGTGGTTAAAACCACTTTATAAACCCTAGGGGTCAACTTTACAAATACCACCATATAAATATGGTTTGTCCAATCCACAAAAGGGGATTTGGTCTTATACAAGATTTGGCATGATCAATCCACAAAAGGGGATTTGATCTATAAATAACTCAAATACAATTAGAATATTCTTCGAAGTTACAATATATCAACACTCCCCGTTAACGAGAAGGGTATTCTACTGACATAACCCAATACAACATCATCAGGAGAGAGAGAGGGCAACACCATAATCAACATTTGGAACACTGATTGGCACATCTATAAGTCATTGAAAGATTATCTCATCATAAATATCATCATCGTTCACAGCATGGAGATGGAGGTGCATCATCATCATCATCATCAACATGAAGCTGAAACATCAACTTCAATAAGATGAAGCTAGAACAACAATCTCACCAGCACGAGGCTAGTACATCATCATCAACAACACAAGGTTGGTACAACATCATTAGCATCACAAGGTTGAATCAATCAACATCATCAACACGAGGCTGAAACAACAACACCATCAGCATGAGGCTGAAACAACAACATCATCAGCACGAGGCTGAGACAACAACATCATTAGCACGAGGCTGAGGCAACAACATCATCAGCATATGGCAACCGAATGAGGAAGGTCCAACAACAACATTTTGTGGTACTCTGACAGACCGTCCTTACCGGACCTTCAGGATTTGCCCAGGAATCATAAGATTCCCTAGGATATGAAATCCTAACAAGCTACCATGTGGTACTCTGACAGACARTTCTTAYCGAACCTTCGGGATCTGCCCAGGAATCATAAGATTCCCTAGGATATAAAACCCTAACGGAGCTACCACTACTGACCACAACTGGCATATRCATGCATAGGTATTCAGATAGACCGTCCTTATCGACCTTCGGGATCTGTCCAGGGATGATCAATTTGTAATGTCCCCCACCTCTTGATGAAGAGGTCCGGAGAGACTCAATAGTCTAGYCATCCCCACTAGACTATAGTCTCATGCATCTTGGGGACAAAGTCAACCATAAGACACTTCCTAAACACAACATTATATTACTRAGTTGACTTTGTGTGAAAAAGGGTAACTCAACGAAAGAAAAGAAAAGGTGAGTTAAGTTAAGAGTTAACCCTAGGGGTTAATTAACTCAACAAATGAATAGACTGGAGCTATAAAAGAAAGGGCAGGGTGCACTTCTAAGGCATTCTGGATTATTATCATATTTTGCATTGGAGCTCTTGAGCACAAGCAATTTTGAGGGTTTTGAGTCTAAAACCCTAGAGATCAACTCGTTGTTGAAAGATTCCACCTTCCTTGATCCAAGCTTGGTCCCGAAGGTGAAATAATCCACCCACACCATTCTACAGTGTTGCAGGGGTCTGATCTAGTGGCAGAGGCAAGCTAGTGCGCAACCTAGGGGTTTCCAGCAAGGGGGGCGCACCACATTGAGGAGTTTAGCTCGATCTGAGGAAAGGAGGGAGCTTCTTGACAAAGGAGCATCAGGGTTTTCTTCGTATGGTCCCTGGCATCATTTCTAGTCTATTTCGGAGGAGGTTATCCCAACAGTTTATTTCCTGGAGCTTGGCACGACTTGGAGGAGAGAGGGGTGCACTGGTGGCCTGGATCTTCATAGAACATCTTGAGATTTCATCAGCTTGTTTGCATTGGCCCGATCTATCATTTGGAGATTTTGGTGGCAGTTGGAGGCTCCTAGAGTTTCTGCAACTGTTCCTTCTGGAGCTGGGACTCTGCACCTGCACTTGCTCTAAAGATGAGAATGGTTGCTCCATTCTCACTGTGACTGCTGAAATTTGGGAATAATTCCTCTTATTCTATCACGGCAACAGTTTCATCTGAAACTGAGAGTGGCTCAATAAGTGATACTAAAGCTAGTTCTTCTTCTTTCATGGAGGTAACTTTATCTTTCATTGTAGTCATGTCTCCATGACCTAACTAATGTAATGCAACAACTGCCACTTGATTTTAAATATGGGGATTGCTCCCCCTGCATCTCATCCTATATATGAATCATGGTTGTTCTGGTTGTCTTCATAAATACTGGAACTATTTCTTCAATAACTGGAGTAAGTGTCTTGTCATAGTCTTCTCCCTCTTGCTGGGAGAATCCTCTTAGACACACATCAAACTTTGTATATTTGCAACATGCTTGATCGCTATAGATCAATCTTGGAAGTCAATACCGACTTCTCTTCTAGTCTCACGAAAGAATCCATATCCTACTCTTTTTGACTGGCTTCCTTCTTTGTCACTGAAACAACGGAAGGGAATCTTCCAGGAGATTTAATATCTTCTAGGAGTCTCTGAAGTTACGATCTAGTCTTCTCATGTCATCTGTCTCCCAATCCTGGAAGTTGTCTCTCCATCTGATCCTTTCTAAGATCCGGCTTATCCTTGATTTCTTCTGAGTCTACAAGGACTTCATCATCTCTTTACAGGGTATACTTGGTGTTGAATACCAAGTCTAAATATGAAAGACTGAGTCAGGCTTCAAACGAGTTCTGCTTCTGGTCAAGGTGGCTTCATTAACCTTTGAACAATTCTGCTATGAGTTCTTGTTCTAATGTTCGGTCATCTTTGGAGCCTTCTGTTCCTTATAATCAATCTTCATATGAGATACTCTGAATCTCAAAAGATAGCTTCTTCTTCATCTTCTTTGGTACATGAATGTATATGGTTATGTACATAGTCTACTTCATATCTCATCTAATATGTTGCCTTCTACAACCTTCACTATAGCTTCCTCAAGGTTATCACCTATGACCTGAACAAGGTCAACAAAACAACAAGGAAGAATAATACTCTTTTGATAATAATAGATCAAACAAAGACACAAATAATCACCACAGTAGCTCCTTTAGAGCTATCACTTGTGACATGTCTGAAGCAAAGATCAAAAGTAAGAAATACAATATGAAATGAGGTCAACACTCTTCTACTGTTGTGATCAAACATTCCTCCATGGTAACCTGGAATCAACACAAGAAGTTTATCCTAGAGGAGATGTTAATTGTATCTGTTACATTAAGCATTTATCTCAATATGCCCACATGCTACCAAGTATAATACTCTTCAAAGACTGCTACCTCAACTATAGTGTTTTCTTGACACTTGCACGTTTTGAATCTTATCAACTTAATCAATCAAACCTGG
>ML802189.1:118825-136807 GCA_009831015.1 Picea engelmannii | reverse complement strand
GCAAAAGGGGATTTGGTCCTATTACAATAACCGACATGATCAATCCACAATGGGGATTGATCCGATGAATAATATATCAAATAATAATTAGAATACTCTTTGCAATTACATTATTTCAACAATTTAGAGCAATTCAATTTGTGCTTGAGGAAAGGCCAACCCAAGGTGTAACTTGGCTTGTTTTAGATCACCAAATATGTTTTATGTGTTCAACTATGTAAATTCCAGATTTGGATTAGAGATATATAAACCCAAGAAAGATAGATAAGCACTTTAAAGCAAGATGTCTTAGATTATAAATTAGAGTTTTATAACTTTCAATGTGATAACATCCCAATATTACTTGAAACAAGTCCACAACAAATTATTCAATGTAAAATAGAAGGAACTTGGATCAAGAGGTAAATTCACTTTATGGTTTTGCAAGAATTACTTTGAATTTACCAAATATGTCCTTAAGTAAATGATATGCAAGCAAAACCAGCTAAGGAAGATTCACCACTAGAAATTAGAAATTAAACTTGAGAAAACCCTTCTAGCTTGTGAATTTAATACCAAGTCTATGCTAGATATTCTATGAATGTGATAAAATATAGACTTGAGGTCGTGTAAATCTGATTTTTTGTATCTTTTTATGCAATTTCCAAATTTACCTAAACACTAAGAACAGCCCAAAGAAAGAGAGATAAACTTTAAACCAGTGTAGATCCATCTTAAACCCAAATCTATCAAGCACCGAGAGGGATCCAATTTCTTAAGGTGTAATTTTTTTTAATTATTTCATTCCATGCCAAGTTTTACACAGTGCGTGTAATTGTTTTTTTAATTAAGCCGACTTTATTTTTATTATTTTGTTATTTTTTTTAAATTGAGCAGACTTTAACTATTTTTAAATGTAGTGTTATCTAACATAGCATAACGCCTCAACATCTCCCCCGTACTAGGATGTAGAGCACCTCATTACTATCAGTGCAATGAACAATTCTAGGGTCGATTTGGCAAATAGGGTTTTAAGATAAATGATTTAGGATCAAACACTAATCGATTCTAGTCTAGGAAATGAAATACACAATAAATTAAATACTAGACTATAAAGAAATCTAAGCTAGAGATATTCCAATATTTTCTTTCAGATTTATTTATAAACAAACAAAAAAAATTGGTTTTTTGTAATTTTGGAGTCAAGAAGAAACACTTCTTCATCCTATTTTCTTTATGGATTAGAATAAGGAGACTAGGGCCAATGACTCAATAGTCTCCTATCTAATCTAGATGAAAATGAAGACCAAGACCCTACAAAGAAGGGGTCCTAGAAGAAGTACCTTCACTAGCAATATCAACTATAGCCTAATAAATGAAATCGATACCTTTGCTAGGGTTCCTAGCAATAGACAAAGCAAGGAGTTAACAACACTTACTAAACTAACAAAGGAAATTAGGGGAGGAGTTATCTCACAACTACTTCCTTCCAAACGGTAGACTTTACCCTTCAATGGATCGATTTTGCTAGCTTTGTAGAAGACTTGAAAATTCACAATCAATCTTGAAGCACCAAATAGCAACCAAGGGAGAAGCTTGAATTGATACCAAATCGCCTCAATAGGTAGATATTCAACAAGTTGTATTCTCAATAGCCAATCAACAACAAATAATAGTGTGAGGGGGAGCCTCTTTTATAAAGGAGGCTTCAACAACCCTCTTATTACAATAATATCTTTATCTCCTTAGATCTAGCCTAGGAGATCTCAAAAATACTTGTCCTCCAACTAATCTACGAGGACAAGGTCAAACAATACATAAAATATCATAATAGATGTGCCACATGTACAATATTCTCGCAAGAGAGGGGGACGTCCCACCAAAATAGTCAAGTAGAGGTCAAGGGAGTCCAACGTCCCTCCATGATGCATGGTAACTACCTCAAGATACCTCTATGATGAAGATTGATCCACCTAATAGGCCAATGGCTATGCACAAGAGAGGGAAAGTCCACACATGTGGCACATGGGAGGCTCCAAGAGGGGATAGCTCCTCCAAAATAGCTCCCAACGGTCATGAGTGAGGTCTCCAATGTATAAGCTCCTCCCCAAATCATGCTAACCACCTCCCACAAGCCTAGGAGGGTCAAAAGGTCCACACGTACCAAGTATATGCTCCAACGACCAAGCTCCAAGGTGGATGGCTCCTCTAAAGGTGACATGTGCTTCTATATATGGTGATGGTAGCTAAGTGCTCCATGATCTGCGACTTGGCATGGCATGAAAGGTCCATGTGCATGAAGAGTAGCCCTCAAGTGCATAGGGCATTGTGACAAATGCCTAGGGCGTCATGAAAATGCCTAGAGCATTGTTTCTCCACATGAAAATGTGTAGAATGATCTCAAATGATGAATACATGTCATGAGTCCCCAAAGTGTAAGGGAGATGATCACCTACACCAAAGTGTGATAAATACATAGAGAGATCCATGCTTAGGAATAAAATAAGTGTGCCCTCTAGGTATAATAACCTTTACAATACATGACCAACACTTTTACATGAGGGTAAAGTGAAAAAACCTATGGGTTCCCTAAGTCATGTGTCCTAATAGATACACTCCAAGACCCCCATGCACCCACCCCAACCATAAATGACCTCCATGATATGCTTAGTACGAGTCATAAGCGTAGGGACTATCTTGAAATGGAGACTAAAAGGACGGGCCATGACAAACCAAACAAGGTTTATAGAAGCCACCTAAATGAAAAAAACACTTTGCGTAGATCATTAAACATGGTCTAGTACAATACATAAGATACAACAATCACACTTTTGGTTGATCATGATACATAATACAAATCATCGTGATGGCACAACTGATCACAGAACTCTGGGCTCTGACATCATCTCAAGATAGGCACGAGATTTGCTCATAGTTTTAAAACTCGAACTCAGCCTCGAAATCGGTCGAGGGTCAACTCAGACTCGGATTGACTCAAACCAATCTAATTTCAATGACTCGGCTTACTAAAAAATACATAAAATATTTAAATTTTGTTGGAGATATTACACACACCTAGGATATATTTTCCTTATTTCCCTATGTTTATTAGTCATTATTGAGGGTCTCATATTTTTTAGGAACCTCTCCTACATTCTAAGAGAATATTCTCTTAAGTTGACTAGCGGAGTGGAGTCATTCAGGGTAATTTTGGTTTTATCACCAATTAACCTCGGGATCATCACTAGTAATGTGCACTTACCTTGGGATCATCACCAGGAAGGTGCATTCCTTGTGCATGCTTGATCTCCTCCTCATTTCACTCGGGTTTGTCCAGTTAACTGAAGACTACATGACTAGTTGACGAGGACTAGGTGGCAGTTAACTCCCATAACTGCCTGAGTGTGTCCAAAACTCTCTCTAGACCACCACTATGGCGCATTAGTTGAGTTATACAGAGCATATCATGTGTATTTTATCATTCATTCATTTGGTTAATACAATTCTCATTCTTTTCTCACCAATTTTTCTCACGTCTTCTTACCTTTGCAAGTTGTGTTCGTTCTTCTGCTAGCTAGATCTCTTGTGCAGGTACTCACCACATTTTACACAGTATCAGAGCCCACATGCTACTAGGAAAAAGGTGTACCAGCATTTTTATTTGCAGGTACTGAAGATTGAAGAACACAGAAAGAATGGAATCTCTGTCGTCTGCAATTCTCACCCCGTACAACTACTTTGAATGGAAGCAAAAGATGGAGATTTTGCTCAGAGGTAGAGGATTGTACAGGTTGACCATGGCTACAGAAACAAAACCCACATCAGCCATTGAAAAATCCAAATACCTCAATAGAATGGATGAGGCTTACAGAGCCCTCTACATGCACATGTCCCCTGAGTTGTTATTTCATGTATCAACTTGTAAGACTCCAAATGAGATTTGGACCACTATGGAAGGACTCTTTGGCAAACAAGATGAGATGAGAAACCGCATGCTTGAGGTCGAGTTACTTGCATTGGATCCGAAAAGTTTTGAAAACATCCAGGATTTCTTCACAAAGTACAAGGATTTGCTACTGCAACACAAGGCTTACGAGGTCGACAAATCAAAGGAAAAAGCGAATGGTTCTCACCATTTTTTCGAAACTTGGTCCAAAATACTCTATCTTTGTTTCCACATTCCACACTTAAAGATTCATTGCTCGAGTCACATGCAGAGTCTAAGAAGGAAGGGTACTCAAACCCTTCAATGATTCCTCAGGATCCAAAAGTGGAAAAGGCAAGAAAGGACAAAAGTGTACCTACTGCAATCGAGGATTCCATCCAAAATCTACATGCATGAAGAAGCAGATAGACCTTATGACTCAGATTCTTCAAAAGAAAAACCTTGGGGATCAAATTCCCAAGGGTGCTAAGAAGAAGCCAGAAGATCATGCTCCCAAAGGTAATCATCATGCATTAGTTGTTGTTCACTCTTCACCTGATGCCTGGATCGTGGATTCAGGCGCATCCCACCATATGGCTGCCACACAGGATAGCTTATCTTCTTTGACTGCATGCAATGGTCCTCCTATTCTCATGGGGGATGACTCTCCAATCGAGGTCGTCGGAAAAGGGAGGGTAGAACTAGATCATGAAATTTTTTAGAACGTTCTCCATGTTCTTCAACTTTTCATGAATCTGCTCTCGATGTATGAGATTACACATTCAAGCTCAAGCAAAAAGGTGGATTTCACACCAGACTCCGTGTCCATATTCGACATGCAAGACAACTCTAGGATTGCTTTCGGGGAGGTAAATCATCAATCTCGATTATACACTTTCTCTAAGTTTATTGAACCCGATTCCTCTGTACTACTTACGCATGCTGGTGACAGTAGTAGATTATGGCACAAGAGGTTTGCTCACCTGAACTTCAAGTACATGCAGCAACTTAGCAATAAAGAATGGTCATTGGATTCCCTGATATCCACTTTTCCAAAGGGGTTTGTGAAGGATGTGTCCTTGGCAAGCACCCTCAAGAGAAGTTTGAGAAGGGGAAGGCTCACATGGCCTCCTCTCCATTGGATCTAATTCATGGTGATCTCATGGGTCCATTCCCGCATCCATCCATCAGCAAGGCAAGGTACGTGCTTACATTTTTGGATGATTACTCACGTTATACTTGGGTATTTTTTCTCAGGCAGAAGTCCGAGATCTTTGAGCATCTCAAAGAGTTCAAAGCACTTGTTGAGACTCAATCATGGAGAAAGATCAAAGCCCTCCGTACAGATTATGGGAGAGAGTACGTAAACAAAGATGTTCAGAATCTTTGTCTTGAGGCTGGGATATAGTTGTAGCACACAGTGCCATATACTCTGCAACAAAACAGGGTTGTTGAGCAAAAAAACAGATCTCTCAAAGAGATGGCCAACTACATGCTACATGCAAAGGCACTTCCTCCCAAGCTTTGGGCTGAGGCACTTAACTGTGCCAATCACATTCAGAATAGATCCCCTCACAGATCTGTTAAGGACAGGACTCCTTTCGAGGCTTGGAGCGGCAACAAACCGAAAGTCACCCACTTTCGTGTCTTCGGCTCACATGCATGGGCTCGAATTCCCTCTGAAAAGAGGAAAGCACTCGATCCACAGAGATGTATCTTTGTTGGATACCCAGAGGGTGTGAAGGGATACATAGTCATTGATCCCTCTACAGACCAGCTTATCATTGAGCCCAGTGTTTAGTTTGAGGAAAGTCTCTCGCATGCTCCACATGAGCCGCATGCAGGTACTTTTGTCCTTCCACCAGTTCAAGATGATGAGTCTACAGATTCATACTCTACCTCAGATCTGAGTTTTGATTCAGAGTCAGAGGATTCAAAACATGCAGATGAGCAGTTAGTACAGGCAGATGAGGAGCTAGAGCAGAGGCCCAAGTGGGCATAGACCACTCTTCAAGATGCATGAGATCTTGTTGGGGATCCAACGGATCTCAAGAGGACTCGATCTCAATTCGAGGAGCCTCCTCGTGTACTCACAACCACTGAGCCCATTTTGCCTATGCATTGTTATGTGGCTCAATCTTCAGACCTGCAGACCTATGGCAAGGTTGCAAGGAATCCCTTTGGGAATCAACCATGTAGGAGGAGTACAACTCCCTCCTCAAGAACCAGACTTGGGATCTGGTTCTGCTTCCTTCAGGAAGGAAGCTTTCAGATGCAGATGGGTCTTTAGGACCAAGAGTGTAGCGGATGGTCAAGTTAGCAAATACAAGGCAAGACTTGTTGCCAAAGGCTTCAGCATATCCATGGCATAGACTACAATGAGACATTCGCTCCAGTAGCGAAGATGGACTCCATTCGTTTGGCCCTTGCTATTACGACAGCCAGAGGATGGGAAGTCCATCAGATGGATGTGAAGAATGGATTTCTTCACGGAGATCTCTCAGAGGAGATTTACATGGAGCAACCACCTGGCTTCATACAGGATTCATCTTTGATTTGTAGGCTCAAGAAGTCTCTCATGGCCTCAAGCAAGCGCCGAGAGCATGGTATGCCAAGATGGACTCCTAACTGTTGTCCCAAAATTTTGTGAGATGCAAATCTAATCCAAATTTCTACATGCTCAGGATTATCAATTCACTTCTGATTCTAGTTCTTTATGTGGATGATCTTTTGATCACTGGCTGCTCGACTTCATCAATTGTTGCAGTGAAGGGGATTCTGCATGACAGGGTTTTTATGACGGACATGGGTCCACTACATTACTTCCTTGGTCTCGAGATTAGTCAGGATGCTTCAGGTATCAAGCTATCTCAAGCCAAGTATGCTCGGGATCTCATGGAGAGATTTCACATGACAAACTGCAAGTCTACCCCTACACCATTCCTATCTGGGGTAAGACTTGAGGATGGCGGGGACACTCCACTGGTTGACAGCACTTTGTACAGACAACTCGTGGGGAGTTTGTTGTATCTCTCCCACACCCGACCAAACCTATCATATGCAGTGGGAGCAGTCTTCGAGTACATGCAAGAGCCACATGAGTTACATTGGAAGGCTACAAAGTGTATCCTTCGGTACGTTCAGGGTACCATCAGCTATGGGATTCATTATACATTAGGCTCTGCATTGGATATCATAGGCTTCACAGACTCTGACTAGGCAAGCGGCAGCACCGATCGCAAGTCCACATCCAGATACACTCTCAATTTGGGTTCAGGGCCTATCTGTTGGTCGAGCAAGAAGCAATTTGTTATTGCTCTATCTTCAATTGAGGTCGAGTACAGAGGAGTAGTTAACATCAACATCCAGGCATTGTGGCTACAGAACTTCCTTATCGAGTTCGGCATCCAGTTCCATAGACCGACTGTCATTTGGTGTGACAACCAGAGTACTCTCAAGTTTTGTAGAGACCCAGTGCAGCGACAGCGGACAAAGCATATCTAGATCCATATGCACTACATCAGAGATCTAGTCCACGAGAGCATCATCGACCTGTAGTTTTGTCCTTCTTCTGAACAGACTGTTGACATCTTCACCGAGAATTTCACTAAGCAGAAGTTTCACTCTCTACGTGATCATCTTGGAGTGAAGGACACAGTTGCTTAGCGACTGTCTTTTCTTCTTTTGATGCATTGTACCTTGATGGGGGGGTTTTCCCATGAGGTTTTCCCTCTTTCCTCACTTTATTTCAGTGCTCATTAGTTGCATTGTTCATGGGTACTTAACATGGCCTTTGTTGCTGAGACCCATTCCTCATTACCCCATAGTAGTATTCAAGGGGGGTGTTGGAGATATTACACACAACTAGGATATTTTTTCCTTATTTTTCTATGTTTATTAGTCATTATTGAGGGTCTCCTATTTTTTAGGAACCTCTCCTACATTCTAGGAGAATATTATCTTCAATTGACTAGTGGAGTGGAGTCATTCAGGGTAACTTTGGTTTTATCACCAAGTAACCTCGAGATCATCACTAGTAATGCGCACTTACCTTGGGATCATCACCAGGAAGGCACATTCCTTGTGCATGCTTGATCTCCTCCTCGTTTCACTCTAGTTTGTCCAGTTAATTGAATGTTGCATGACTAGTTGACTAGAACTAGGTGGCAATTAACTCCCATAAGTGCCTGAGTGTGTCCAGATCTCTCTAGACCACCACTATGGCACATTAGTTGAGCTATACACAGTATATCATGTGTATTTTATCATTCATTCATTTGGTTAATACAATTCTCATTCTTTTCTCTCATCTTCTTACCTTTGCAAGTTGTGTTCGTTCTTCTGCTAGCTAGATCTCTTGTGCAGGTACTCACCACATTTTACAAATTTTAATGAAAAGTATATTTTAAAGATTCCAAACCATTAGAAACAAAATATGCGAAGTCTACTCATGTATATACAATGTAAGGGTGAATCTATCAAAATGTCACTGAGTGCAATACATATCAGCAACAAAATACATAATCAACGAGGCTTTAAATGGCCTCTAGAGTCCAAAAAACATGCTACAAGCTACTTATCTACTACAAAATACATAGTACATATCATTGATCAACATGATCAATCATCAAACTCATACAGCCCAAGATCACTACCAAACAAGCTCCAACCTCACTCTAGAGTCTAAATCATTGTTCTTCAATGTTGCTCCAAAACTCCAAATGCTCACAAATGCTCAATGAGAGAGGTGTGAGGCAAATAGAAGGGGGGTTGTCTTTATAGTTTTATTTTAGGGTTTAGGATGCTTGAAATTATGTTTTGGGAAATTAAAAAAAAAAACAATTTAATCACCTAGAGGTTGCATAGTGGGGTCCATGGATTGACTCAACCGAGTTATGATGGACTCGGTCGAGTTGTACTGGTTTGGTATTTAACCAGCCAAGTCAGGCTTTGACTCAACCGGTTTGGACCAAACCAATCATCCAAGCCGATTGAAGCACCGAGTCGATACGGACAAGGGTTGACTCGGATGAGTTGATCGAGTCTGAGTCAACTCGGTCCGAGTTTGAAAACACTTAGAACATATCTGGCAAAGAAAATGAGGTACTTTGAAATGAAACTAAAGGGGTAACATGTTAAAACCAGAAACAAGCCTTGCAATGCAAATCCACTACATTTTTTCTTATTGTCAACTCCAACACCCCCACACTATAACTGTAAAATTTTCTCACTCCTCACTCCCATTTATGCTTGTGCTATGCAAAGCAAACAAGAACCCATATTTACACACAAAAAGAAAAACACAATAGAACTAAGATTCATGCACATACCCAATAAATGGTCTTACCAAGGACCATGTAATCCAAGTACCAAACACTGAAGAAGAACAATTATTATTGGTATTAGTAGAGATGAATCTCATGTCTAGTAAATCCAAAAATCAGAAATACAGGGTACCATATCTGAATCCAGTGGCATGTTTTGGGCTCGATATCTCTCTATATGAATTTTTAGTCGACTATGCATTTGAAAAGCATGAACGACTCAACATAATGTCCAAAGGTTGCATGCTTATGAGCTCCATCGTCATCTCCAACATATACTCCTCGCATCATTTGTTGATGGAGGAGAAGTGCTTCTTCATGGCATTGATCAACATGTGCACACCCATGGGGTAAACACAATTCACTCAAATTCCATGCAAAGAAAGATTGATGGCCACCAGCTTCATTTTCCCCACCACTGCGTGCTTGGAGGCCGTGTAAGAAGCCATGTTGGGTATGGCTATCAGTGATGCCATGTGGTGCCACAATTATTACACCATATGGCAATCCAAACCATTCATGGTATGTAATAAATGCGGGCAAGTTTCAAGCAACGAATGGTTTTGATAGATACACTCCCCTAAAGAAATGCCTTCCACATATATGTGTGTGTGTGTGTGTGTGTGGTGCCACAACTGATACACCACGTGGCAATCCAAACCATTCATGGTATGCAATAAATGCAGGTGAGTTTCCAATGACGAAGGGTTTTGCGAGATACAGTCCCCTAAAGAAATGCCTTGCACGTAAATATGTGTGTGTGTGTGGTGCCACAATTATTACTCCACATTGCAATCCAAACCATTCATGATATGTAATAAATGTAGGTGAGTTTCCAATGGCAAAAGGTTTTGAGAGATACACTCCCCTAAGGAAATGCCTTCCGCATATATATATATATATAGGGTGTAGCTCAAGTGGCTGAGAGGGAAAGTTGTTTCCTCCCCCGCTCGGGTTCAAATCCCACTTTGTGACATGTTTTCTCTTCATATGTCGATTGTTGTTGAGATGTTGACCTGGCCTTGAGCTCTAAAGAATCCAGTTTACCTTGGGTACCGTCCTCGAAATGAGTGGAAATGCCCAGTGGGTTTCCCCGAGAAATGCATTCTGCAGAAAAAATATGTGTGTAGAATTTTTTCACCCCGATAGAGTTCTCTCCAGTTCAAATCTCTGCGTAGTTTGATGTGGATGCATTTTTATTTTGCTGTTACGTTTTTGCTGTCATCAGTTAAATTTCTGCACAGAAAATTAGCACTATGTAGCAGGGTTTTCGTTAGCCATGACTGTAGCAGATTTCATAAGCACTGATAAATATTACAGCATGTCTCGAATCCAGGAAAACAAAAAAGTTTTCAGAAACTCGGGTTGAAGAACCGTCCCTGCTATCACTGCAGTTTCTGGGTTGAATCCGGAAAAATTCACAGATCATTAACAGAAGACAATTAAATAACAAACGAAACTTGTTGGTCTCGTGCTCAGAGATTTCGCAAGTTATGCCCATCCCCCCGATAAATACACACTTTTGCATATCCTGGAGAGCTGAAGCTTATAGTATCTAACATACACTGAACACAAAACCCAGCAAACATAGAGGAGTCCACAGGAGTAGGCGTTGGTGCATTAGTGGGGTCGGCAGACTATTAAGTAGTCCACCAGGTTCCATTTTTTGCTGTGGTCCATTCCAAAGGGACAAGACCTGCTGCAAGTCCCAAGAAATTTTAGCAAAATTTAAATAGTTACCACTCATACCTGGCACCTAAACCGCAGGGAGTCCTCTATGCAGTGCAGCTTCTCGGGTTGCTTCTCAATACACTGCTACCGAATTTATTTATTTAAAATAAATAAATAAAAATTATTTATTAAAGAAATGGAGCTTGCCTGGCTGAGCAACACAATTCCCGGGCGCTGTGGATGCAGAATACGGAGACTAGTGTCCACGCGCGACCCTTCATTTCCTTCTCCCGAATCCTTCCCTTCTGAACTGTTCCCTTCACAAACCCTATCATCGGTGCTATTTTCCTTGTAATGATTCTCGAGAATAACAGGAAATCGCAACATTAGATTTGCAAGAGAGGGCACGATCTCCACGAACCATTTTCTGGAATCCACGCGAGGTATCAACTGCAAAAGAAAATGGCGGCAATCGCGCTTAATATGAACAGTGCCGAGGAAAATAAAATGCTGGCGAACGGCAACCAAGTGTAACATTGAAAAGCTTACATCGTCGAAGAAGAGAGCGTATCCTTCGCCCACAGATTGTTTCCATGGCTCGTGCTGCAGGCCGAGTTCGTGCCTGATATCAACAATGAAATCAAATAATGTTTCGCCGGAGTCTACGAGGCTCGATCCCGGACCTCTTGAAAGGGCTTTAATGGCGTCTAGTGCCCTGGGAGGCCAGTAGAATGAATTGCCCCGCAGGATTAATGGAATGAATGGGAGAATTGACGATTCGTCATCACTCAGGCTCGTCATTTTAAATTCACTCTGTGCTCTAATTCTTGGCAGATTGTGTTTAGATGTTTTGATCATATGCTGAAATTTGGCTTTATCCTTGAGCAGAGCCTTGAAGGTCAGCCTAGATAGCGAGCTCGGTATATTCATTATTTCTTTCTTTGCTGTTGCTACGACATGCTGTTCGTTGTTTCATGAATGTGGCCCGTGCTTCAATTATGCTCAGCAGAGACTGGTTGATTGAGGACGGTCGACCTCGCATCTTCGGAGTGCAGGTTGACGCTTTTGCCTTCTAGATTTTACCTATCGACTTTATTAGTCTCCACTCAAGGGATGGGAATATAGTAATCGTTTCTGGGTTGACCGTGTTTTTATTTTTTGTTAACAAAAAAATTGATGTTGTTTTTATGTTGGTAGCGATATAATTTTTTTCTTATGTTTTGATTGGTGGTCCTTCAAGAATGGTTGGTTGGAATGTAAGAGTCTCAAAGTTACCATCATGGTTTATGAAGTTTGTTCGGGTGTGTACTGCTGCTAATTGATAGCATTTAAAGCGGTAGGCTAGACAAAATGCATATATATTTATTGTACAATATATAGAATTATTTTAATAAATATATATAAATTATTGTGATTCGATTGTTTATTAAATTTAGATAAGTTTTGAAGGGATTTTTGTGTACTGTTTGACATGATTCTCTGCGATAGCTTTCACAGATTATAAGGAGATTTAACTGAATTATTTTGTTTTAATTAATTGTGGAATTCTTTGGGTTTGATCGTGATATACTATTATGTAAGCCAGGAAGGCGAGGTTGTTCCGATATACTGCATAGTGCAAATAGCTCTATTGTCTTGTTGGTTTTCCCAGAAGCAAGTCAAGTCGAGCGGTGGTTGTTACAGAGACTGAATAGGCCAAAAACAGTCAAAAGTGAACAGGGAGAGAAGGTGTTTTGTTTTGAGGTTGTATTGTTGTTGTTTAATAGAGCTTGCTTTGAGCATAGTGCAACAACTTTTGTTGTGTTGTTGGTTTTTCCAGAAGTAAGTCATGTGGGTCAGGGGTTGTTACAGAGACTGTGTGATCCGAAAGCAGTCAAAGGTGGACAGGGAGAGAAGGTGTGTTGTTTTGAGGTTGTATTATTCATTTTTATTTTTTTTATTCTTTATTTTTTTGGGGGGGGGTGCTTAATGTGTTTATCTACCATGTCCTATGTTATGGTTCAAAGTGACAGAGTTGTTCTAGACTTGCAAGTGGGAGTGGCAAGTTCCAAGAGTTATAATTTTGGGGTTGTGGAAATGTGCGTCAAAATGTAAGAAATCCTCTGGATTGTATTCTATATGCCAGGGAAAATTAGGTCTTGATTCTTATTTTGTGTTTCCCTGTTGTCGACTTGTATTTTTCATCTTGTTTTGCAAATCATTGATGCTATGGAGATAGTGTGAGTATAAAGTTAGGGAGCAATGCATTATTTTGCATGTGTTGTAGAGCAATGTTGTTTTTAGGTTGGATGCATTTTCATATGGTGTTAGGGATTGTTTGGTTGGTGCGTTGCATTGTGTTCCATCTATTCTTTTTTTCTGGGGGGGGAGGGTTGATTATAGTATAAGCGGGTATAGTTCAGAAAGACTAGCATTTTGCAGTTTGTCTGGTAGCTTTTGCTATGAACATATGACGGCACTTGGTGCGGCTATGTCTTGCGCATCTTAGTAGTGGTAGAGGAGTTTCGCTCACATAGCCAGTACTGTATATTTTCAATGCTTGTGCGAAGAATTCATGCCAGTTATGGTTGTGCGGTCCCATGTGTCTGCACGGTGAATTGTGATAAAGGATGTAATTTCGACGATATCCCAACGATTTGTCAAAGGTTGATTTTGTCAGATTTGCAAGCAAAGGGCAACGATTTAGAGCTTGTGTGTTGTGCAAGAGGCATATTTGTGTGGAGGGTGGAGATATGGCTATTGCAAAACCTTCGTCCAACCTCATAAGTGGGCAAGTAAAAAGGATTTTGAATAGTAGATTGTCCAAAGGAAAATAGATCACAGACCTAGGATTACCTCAAAACCAAGAGCAGGATGTCAATCTACTAAAAATGTCTTTTACACATATATCAAATACCTTTTGAATAGCAATAATAATAATCATAAACCATCAAGCAGTCTTCAGATAAGCAACACATTTGCTTGGTATTGCTTCTAAATGTGTGGTGTTTGCTCCTAAATCGAAACAAAACAATTTATTATAAATCAATGACCTAGTTTGCAAATTACGTCGCTTGTCACAATCACGGATGCAAAACTATTGGAAATGTGAAGGTGTGGAAGTGTAGCGATGTGGGAGGGTGATCTATGGGGGTTCTTCACACAAGGCTTAAAAATACACTGTCTTAAGTAGACCAAGTATAGTTGTGCAGGGTGCACGAGGATTCAAAATAGACTGAGTGAATGTTTGCTCTATTATCAGTCCTTGTGCAGGATTTTAGACTTTTGTCCCTTGCACTGAGAATTCATCTCACTTATGGTCTGGCATTGGCAGAGTTGGTTGCATAGACACTTGTGCAATTGGAAAAGCGATGTCATCAACACTTTCACATAGGTGTAAGTTTCACAGAGTCGATTCTTTATCTATTTAGCACTTGGTCTATATTCAAATCTTGTGCGGAGAAATGATGCGCCTACTCTTTCTGCACTACTGCAGTTCCGCATCTAGCGTCATGTTTGATAGTTTGTGCTCTTTGCATAGTGTAATTACTTGGTTTCATTCAAATTTGCATTGCCATTGGTATAGTGTTTAAACAAACCAATCATCTCTTCTCAGATGTATTGTTGGATCAAATGGTTGAATGAAATATTCTTGATGTGCATCATATAAAAACGTTTTTTACTAGAAAATTGTCCAAAGATAAATAGATCGCAGAGTTGTGATTGCCCCAAGGCCAAGAGCAGTATGCAAATCCGCCAAACTGTCTTTTACTCATATATTGGTTATCTTTCGAATAGCAATAGCGTTAATCAAAAACCATCGAGTAGTGTACAGATAAGCAACACATTTGCTTTGCAGTGCTTTTAGATGGGTGACATTTCCTCCTAAATCAAAGCAAATCAATTTACAATATATGAGGGACCTATATTGTAAATTGTGTCGCTTATCATAATCAAGGATGCATAACTATTGGAAATGTAGAGGCCCATAAGTGTAACAATACGGGAGGATGACCTGTGCGAGTTCTTCGCCCAAGTATTAAAAACAAATAGTCTTAACTGCACTAAGTATAACTATGAACATATGGCGGCACTTGGTGCAGCCATGTCTTGTGCACCTTGGCAATGGCAGAGGACTATCGCTAGCACAACCAGTACTGTGTGTTTTCAATGCTTGTGCAGAGAATTCATGTCGGTGATTATTATGCAGTTTGCCACCCACTATTGCAAAAGCTTTGTTCAACCTCAAAAGTGGCAAAGCAAAAATGCTTTTGACTAGCAAATTATCAAAAGACAAATAGATCATAGAGTTGGGATTACCCCAAGGCCAAGAGCAAGATGACAATCCGCTAAAATGTCTTTTAGACATATATTGGCTACCTTTCAAATAACAATATGCATAATAAAAAACCATCAAGAAGTCTATAGATAAGCAACGCATTTGCTTGGCACTACTTCTAGATGTGCGGTATTTCCTCCTAAAGTGGAGTAAACGAATTTATCACAAATCAGTGACCTATTTTGTAGATTATGTTGCTTGTCATAATCATGCATAGACACTTGTGAGATTGGCATAGCAATGTCATCAACACTTCCACATAGGTGTATGTTGCACAAAGGCGATACTTTGTCTATTTAGCACTTGGTCTATATTCAAATCTTCTGTGGAAAACTGTTACGTCTGCTCTTTCCACACTGCCACAATTCTGCATCTCGCACCATGTTTGATAATGTGTGCTCTATGCATAGTACAATTACTTGGTTTATTCAAATTTGCATTGGCATTTGCTTTGCAGTGCTTCTAGATGTGTGGTGTTTCCTGCTAAATCGGAGCAAAACGATTTACCATAAATTAGTTACCTATATTGCAAATTGCGTCGCTTGTCACAATCAAGGATGCAGAACTATTAGAAATGCAGAGGCATGGAAGTGTAGCATTGCAACAGGATGACTCATGCGAGCTAGCACAACTAGTATTGTGTATTTTCAATGCTTGTGTAGAGAATTTATTTCAATTATCATTGTGCAGTTTCGCACGTACTATTGCAAAACATTTGTCCAAGCTCAAAAGTGGAGAAGTAAAAACGCTTTTGATTAGCAAATTATCCAAGACAAATAGATTGCAGACTTGGGATTACCCAAAATCCAAGGGCAGGATGTCAATCTTCTAAACTATCCTTTACACATATTTTTTTTTTTACAGAAACGGTTATAGATTATATTAAAGGGGTGGACTAGCCACAGATCCGATTACAAATGGCCTCGAATTTCTTCGGGCCTGTCTTTCTGAACCATTCTACTTCTATAGCTAGAGACTTGTGAACTGAACTAGTTCCTGTACGTCTTCTAATAGAACTGGATTAAATTTAAATGCCGAAACTCCATTCACTGTTTCAGCTTAAGTCTCAGCATGTGTCTCAGCACTATTTCAGCATTTGTTACAGCGGTGTTCCAGCATTGTTTCAGCATATGTTCCAGCACTGTGTTTCAGCATAAGTTACAACATTGTTTCAGCATATGTTCCAGAACTGTTTCAGCATATGTTCCAACACTGTGTTTCAGCATATGTTCCAGCACTGTGTTTCAGCATATGTTACAGCATATGTTCCAGCACTATGTTTCAGCATATGTTCCATTCTGAGTGGCTCTTCTTTTGATTTGGCAGATACCCTGCACAGCGAGCGAATTCTGGAAGATATCCTTCTTAACCAACAGCGAGATTTGCTGAGAGCGCACAGGGGGAAAGTGCGTCCCAGCATAGTTCCTTCTTCTCCATCGACTATTCAGAATCTCACCTATTTCTTCAGGATGCTTGTCCTGTGCATTTGTCTCCCTGGGGGGCTGTGATTGGAAGCTCTTCCCCATGATAGCAGAGTCAGGATGCTCTTCATGTGTCTGTCCTGATGCACCTGTCCTTATTCTAGCGCGTCCCTGCACAAGACTTCTCTCACCTGCCTCATACCTTCGCGCCTACACTTTGGATTCCTTCCTGGCAAATTTCAGACTTTTGCAATTTCTGACAGGAGAACTCCGGTCAATTCCTTCTCCCCAGACTCTAAGGGATAGGTTCATAAATTTCAGCTCCATTTACGTTGATGACTCCCTTGCCCAGGGAGGTGCCTCTGTTCGCTTCGTGATCTGCCAACTGATTAAGATGCCTGAGGACGTGGTAGAACTTCACCTCTTCGAAATCTTTCATCTGGACCAGAACCTTCCTATAATAATGATCCAAGCCCACATTTTTGGGAGCCTTCCTCTGATTGAGAGCATGGATAAAGATTCTAGAGTCCCCTATGACAGCCAACTTCGAAATTGATAACCTTCTGGCCTGAGCCAGCCCCTGCCAGATTGCTAAAATTTTAGTTGTATTATTGGTGTTCAGACCCAGCCCCCAGGAAAAGTTGAGCACAATTTTCCCTGAGATGTCGAATAGGACCCCTCCACTTCCCGCGGGACTGGGATTCCCTTTCGAGGCCCCATCCACCTGCAGGATATGCTTCTCCAAAGAAGATCTCCACTTTAAGAACTCTTGTTCCTCCAACCTAATTTCCCAAGGGGAATAGTGTTTGTTAAATTGCTTGGTTCTATCCAGGAGGGAGGGATAAAGCTCATGGAACCAGGCATACTCATCTTTGTTAGGGGTTACTTTGTTGGTGAGATTAGTCTTTGAGGCTATCAGATCACCCAGAATCGCTTTCACTTTGAGTGCAGTTTGGGCCGGCGTCCCTGCTATATCCCTAAAGATCCTGTTGTTTCGCTCTAGCCACAGTTTCCAGCAGACTACTTTCGGCACCCACATCCAGCAATGCTTTAGCAGGTTCAAATTGGTAAAGGAGAAGGGAGCCAGGTCGACCCAGGAGGTAAACAAAGAGGTTACTGAAGAAGGCAGGGGTACATTCAACTGGCCAAGAATGAGATTCCAAAGTTCCAGAGCAAAGGGACAGAGGAGAAAGAGGTGGACAGAGGTTTCAACATGATAAGCACAGAGAGGGCATCGAGAGGGCCCTTCCCAGCCTCTTTTTGAGAGGTTTTCCCAAGAAAGGATATTGTTGTGCAGAAGGGACCAGCAAAAGAGATCTATTTTGGGAAGGGAGGGATGAAGCC
>ML802189.1:50001-93089 GCA_009831015.1 Picea engelmannii | reverse complement strand
CATCTCAACATCAAGTATAGTACATGTATCTCCAATCGTGTCGTTGACTGCCTCAGTTGGCCTCTTGTGGCTGCACTCACCACTGTCCTCCATTCCTGTGGACATGAAGCATTGGAGTGGCCCCAACTTTATCAGCAAGATTCAAACTTTTCCACCACATATCAGTTGTTGGGACCGGCGCCATTGTCACTGATTTTCACATTTAGGACGTAATCTTATGCCACCTTGGCCATCTCTGTGTTCCTACAAGCGAGCGTGCAAATCTCATTGGGGAAGCCCACTACAATCGTGTAGCAGGACATTTTGGCATATAGAAAACTATGGTCATTCTTAAGAAGCATTTTTATTAGCCACAATTTCGCCAGGACGTCAGCAAGTATATCAGATCTTGCACTTCTTGCGCCATTGCCAAGACAACCATCAAGAATCAAGGCTTATACACCCCTCTTCCTATTCCCGAGAAGTCGTGGGAATCCATCTCCATGGACTACATGTCTGGTTTGTAGTCCACCAAGAATGGAAATGACTGCATGCTTGTGGTCCTTGATCATTTTTCGAAAATGGCCATCCTCATAGCCTTTAAGAAGAATGTCACAGCGGCAGATACTGCCAAGCTCTTCTTCAAATGCATTTGGGTCCACTTTAGGATACCACAGACCATCATCTACGACCAAGACAACAAGTTCCTCAACACCTTTTGGTCGAGTCTCTAGTCTCTGTTGGACACCAAGCTCACAAAATCCACTGCTTTCCACCCCCAAACCGATGGCCAAATCGAGGTCGTCAATTGAATGATTGTGCACATCATGCGCATGTACAATTCTAAGCATCCCCGTACATGGGACAAGAGTCTCCCATATGTCTAACACAGTTACAACAGGGCTCTCCATAGTTCCACCGGCCATAGCCCATTTCAGGTGGGTCTGGGATTCCAACCCTTGGGACCCATTGATGTTTCACTTCCTCTTTCCACCACACAAACAGACTCTTCCCCTGACCAGTCTATGATCACCAAAGCCACATGATTCATTAAAAGGATTCAACACATCCGTCAACAGGTCCAAGATATTTTGTAGAAATCCAATGCTAAGTACAAGCAACACCATGATCAACATAGGGTACCACACCAGTTTCAGGTTGGCGACAAAGTCTGGTTACATTTGCAGAGGAGCATCTCACTGGGCCCCATCGGGAGCTTCGCCCACTTGGTTATGGGCCTTACACTATCACCAAGGTTGTGGGTAGCATTGCTTTTGAGCTCAACACTCCACCCTTGCTTGGTCTGCATCCAATATTCAACGTGGACCTCCTTCGACCATATTTTCCACCGTTATTGGACACCTATGAGATCGCCAAACAAATGAAACCAACATAGCTCAAGCCTAACTGCATGGAACAAGCATCCATTGATCCAATTATGGAAACATGGGTCAAGGGCACTCACCGGCAACAGATTCAGCTTTATTGGGTTGTCAAGGCAGGGAAATTCCTACACCAAGGCAAGTGGCTCACCCAGGGCCAAATCCAACATAAGTTTTGTCACCTGATGGGGGAACTCAATGCAATGGAGACCATTTCTTCCTAAGGGGGGAGGATTGATCTAGGTGGATATTGGTGGCCACACACCTATTCCAACTGGCTCCTTGTGTTCATTTTTGTTCAACATGTCCTTCTGTATTGCTTTATAATTGTGAGTTCTACATTTATGGGTTGTTTCAAGCCCCACACATCATCCAGGTGGATACGGCTGGCCTCTCGCCTAATCCAACTGGCTTATTATGTATGTTTTCATGTCATCACATCTTGTTGTACTTCCAAGGTTGTATTGGGGCCCTAAACGTTGTTTTTTGACTCGCCACAGTCAGACTATAGACAGAGTCAGAGTATGATGGCGGAATGTGTAGTCCTTTGAATGACCTTTCTGACGAGCTATCTCGTGCATAAAATGGAGGTCGTATGCAAAAGTTACGGCCCTAGGTTGATAGACGATGCATTGAGACCCTTCACCAACTGCTTTGTGGTAGTATACTTGGATGACATCCTCATCTTCAGCAGAACAAGGGAGGAACACATGCGACATATTCAACAGGTTTTGAGCACTCTGCGGCAGCACAAGCTTTATGCCAACTTCAAAAAATGCTCTTTTGGCATAAACAAGGTCCAATACCTGGGCTACATTGTTGATGAGCATGGGGTACATGTTGATACAGCTAAGATCTAAGTCATCCGTGATTGGCCAGCCCTGACCACACTGACTAAGCTTCAGAGCTTCTTGGGACTAGCCATCAGAAGTGGTCCACCTACCTGCAACAGTTCCATCTCAACATCAAGTATACGACATGTATTTCCAATCATGTCACTGACTGCCTCAATCGGCCTCCTGTGGCTGCACTCACCATTGTGCTCTATTCCTATGCACATGAAGCATCGGAGTGGAGCCAACTTTATCAACAAGATCGAGACTTCACCACCACATATCATCTCTTGGGTACCGATGCCACTATCATTGATTTTCACATTTAGGACAGACTCTTATGCCACCTAGGCCATCTCCATGTTCCTACAAGAGAGTGTGCAAAGATGATTTGGGAAGCCCACTATTGTTAGGTAGCAGGACATTTTGGCGTAGAGAAAATTTTGGTCGTTCTTCAAAAGCATTTTTATTATCCAAAACTTTGCCAGGACGTCAACAAGTATATCAGATCCTGCACTGCCTGCGCCATTGCCAAGCCAACCATCAAGAAGCAAGGCTTATACACCCCTCTTCCTATTCCCAAGAAGCAGTGGGAATCCATCTCCATGGATTACATGTCTAGTTTGTCGTCCACCAAGCACGAAAATGACTGTGTGTTTGTGGTATTTGATCGATTTTCAAAAATTTCCATCCTCACAGCCTGTAAGAAGAATGTCACAGCGACAGATACTGCCAAGCTCTTCTTCGAACGAGTTTGGGTCCACTTTGGGATACGACAGACCATCATCTTCGACCGAGACAACAGGTTCCTCAACACCTTTTGGTCGAGTCTCTGGTCTCTGTTGGACACCAAGCTCACAAAATCGACTGCTTTCCACCCCCAAACCGATGGCCAAACCGAGGTCGCCAATCGGATGATTGCGCACATCTTGCGCATGTACAATTCTAAACATCCCCGTACATGAGACGAGAGTCTCCCATATGTCCAACACAGTTACAACATGGCTCTCCATAGTTCCATCGACCATAGCCCATTTCATGTGGGTCTAGGATTCCAAACCTTGGGACCCATTGATGTTGCACTTCCTCTTACCACCACACAGAAAAACTCTTCCCCTGATCAGTCTGTGATCACCAAAGCCACCAGATTCATTGAGCGGATTCAACACATCTGTCAACAGGTCCAAGAGATTTTGCAGAAATTCAATGCTAAGTACAAGAAACACCATGATCAACACAGGGTACCACACCAGTTTCAGGTGGGCGACAAAGATTGGTTACATTTGCAGAAGGAGCGTCTCAACGAGCCCCATCGAAAGCATCACCAACTTTGTTATGGGCCTTACACTATCACCAAGGTTGTGGGTAGCATTGCTTTTCAGCTCAACACTCCACCCTTCCTTGGTCTGCATCCAGTATTCAATGTGGACCTCCTTCAGCCATATTTTCCACCGTTATTTGACACCTTTGAGATCGTCGAACAACTAACACCAACAAAGCTCAACCCTTACTACATGGAACAAGCATCCACCGATCCGATCGTGAACACATAGGTCAAGAGCACTTACCAACAACAGATCTAGATTTATCGGGTTGTCAAGGCAGGGCAACTCCTACACCAAGGCAAGTTTCTCAACCAGGGCCAAATCCAGTAGAAGATTCCTCACGTGATGGGGGAACTCAACACAATGGATATCATTGCTTCCTAAGGGGGGAGGATTGATCCAGGTGGATATTGGTGGCCACCCACCTATTCCAACTAGCTCCTCGTGTTCGTTTTTGTTCAACACGTCCTTTTGTATTGCTTTATGATTGTGGGTTCTACACTTCTGGGGATGTCTGAAGCCCCACACATTCTCCAAGTGGATACGAGTTGCCTCTCGCCTAATCCAACTAGATTATTTTGTATGTTTTTATGTCAACACATCTTGTTGTACTTTCAGGGCTGTTTTGGGGCCCTAAATGTTGTTTTTTTGACTTGCCACTATCAAACGACTGATAAAGTCAAAGTCTGACAGTGAAATGTGTAGTTCTCTGAAAGACCTTTCCAACGGGCTATCACGTGCCTAAAACGTTGGTCGTATGCAAATGTTACGGCCCTAGGAAGTTGAGGTACCAAATTACACCAACTTACCCATAGGGCCCACATAAATTTTGGCGTTTCACCTTGTAGGGTTAGGTTTTTGGATGTCTAGGGTTTTGGCATTCATGAGTAATATGAAAAGGGCCTCTGGAGCCTCATTCTAATCCATTCTGCTCAGACGGATGCGGGTAGCAGCCACATCTCTTCTCAGAGATAACTACCACCATTCGAGCAAGTTTCAGTTCTGCAGTTTTACAGTTTCAGCCTATTTCATTATTTAATATAAGATATTGTTCACTGGATATTTGTGTTATTCTTCCTATCTCTGTGTTTATAGTATTCAGTCTATTAATCAGTTCGTTCCACTCCTAAATCTGGATCAGTACTACCCTTCGGGGACGCCATTAAAGAACAATACTACCCTGTTGGAAGCTACAAGGACCAATACACCAGATGGACCACCCTACGTTAAGAAAGGGACCAGACAGTACCAGACTTCACCAATATTTTCCATACCCTACGCACAAAATTGGGTATTAAAGATTCTGAGCGTCATCTGGTGCTCAAATATCGCGGTTGTTTGCATAGATACATTCAAACAGAAATGGAGTTCCTGGACATCGCTTCATTGGGCACGACTTATAGATACACTATCAATATCGAGCAAAAATTTAAGCAAAAATGGGGAGAGTTTGGATCTGCAAACCCCTCATAGCCGAAGCAGGGCAAAGGAAACCCCAACCCACACAACAAGGGACCAAGTCGAAATGACCACCCTCCGTACAATCTGTCCAAGCCACAACACAAGAAGGGCAATGAGAAGACGAAGAAGGACACACGGAAATGGTGTGAGTACTATAAAAGTCGTTGGCACAACACCGACGAATGTCGCTCCAAGAAGTCCCTCGTGGTTGAGCTGAAGGCTTTCGAGTCAGAGGTCGATTATGATTCCGAGTCAAATCCTGAAGGAGGGAAGCAGATTATCAATGTTGAACCCAGTGCCATGGTTTCTACCACCAAAGTCTGGCCAAGCGAACCAGAAGAACCAAAGGAATGGGAATGCCTCTTTCACTCGTAGATGTGGGTCAAGGGGGCTTTGATTCATTTCATTGTCGACAATGGTATTCAAAAGAACTTGTTTTAGCAGAGGTCATCAAGCGACTGGACCTGCCAACAACACCGCACCCACACTCCTACACCATCGGTTGGCTTCGTCAAGGAAGAGATCTTTGTGTCAACCAATAGTGTCATTTGTCTTATGACATCAAGCCTTTCAAAGATGAGGTACTGTGTGATATTTCTCCCCTTGAAGTTTGTGATGTTTCTTTAAGGATAACCATATTTGTGGAAACTTCATGCTATGTATGCAATGTTATTATTACTTTGGGTAGACAATTGTACAGGATCCCAGAGGTGACACCGCCTAGTGTTATTTCTTTAATCTTTGCTAAGCAATGCAGTAAGGACATTGCACAGATCGAGAAGTTCATCTTATTTGTGATCCCTGCTCATAGTAAGCAGAAGGTCGTTGCCACATCCGTGGCCTCTACACAACGCCTCACTTTGCAGCAGAAGCAAGTGGACGAGATCGTGGAAGATTACAGAGACATATTTGCCTCACCTATAGGGGTGCCGACACACTACCAAGTCAAGCATCCAATTGATATGACCCCTTGCGCACGTCTACCTAATGGACTAGTCTATCGACACTCGCTGATGGAGAATGAAGAAATCATGCGTCAGATCCAAGAGCTTCTTCAAAAGGGGCATATCAGACCTAGCTCCTCCCCTTGCGGAAGCCCGATTGTACTGGTGCAGAAGAAGGACGGGACTTGGTGACTCTGCATTGATTACAGAGCCTTAAACAAAATCATAGTCAGGAACCGCTACCCCGTTCCTAGGATTGATGACCTTCTTAACCAACTCAAGAGGGAAAATTTCTTCAACAAGATTGACCTGAAGTCTGGCTACCACCAAGTTCCCATCAAACCAACGGATGTCTAGAAGACAACCTTCAAGTCTAAAGAAGGTCTCTACGAATGGCTAGTCATGCCCTTTGGCTTCACGAATGCACCAACCAGTTTCATGAGGTTGATGGATGATGTATTGAGACCCTTCACCAACTCCTTTGTGGTACTATACATGGATGACATCCTCATCTTCAACAGAACATGGGAAGAGCACATGCGGCAGATTCAACAGGTTTTGAGCACTTTGCGACAACACAAGCTTTATGCCAACTTGGAAAAATGTCTTTTTGGCATGAATAGGGTCCAATACCTGGGCTACATTATTTTTGAGCATGAGGTACATGTTGATCTAGCTAAGATCCAAGTCATTCGTGAGTGGCCATCCCCGACCACACTGACCGAGCTTCAAAGATTCTTGGGACTAGCCAATTTCTATTGACGGTTCGTGTTGGGATTCTCCCATATTGCATGGGCTCTCAGCTAGGTTACCAAGGGCGGTGGTATGGCCAAGTTCATGTGCAGGAAGTAGAAGCAATGAGCATTCAATGATCTAAAACATCGCTTGTGCTCAACTCCAGTGTTCTCCTTGCCTGATCTGCAACAAATATTCAAGATTGAGACTGATGCATCTGACTATGTTGTGGGCGCAATTCTCACTCAACACGGGCATCTTGTGGCATACCATAGTGAGACACTCTCCGATACTGTCCAGAAATACTCCACCTATGACAAGGAAATGTATTCCATTGTACAAGCCTGCCGTCAATGGAAACATTACATTCTGGGGAAAGAGATGATCATACACAATGATCACAAGGCTCTGCAATTCATACAGACACAGGGGAAATTGAAAAATGACTGCCATCAAAAGTGGTCCACCTACCTGCAACAATTCCATCTCAACATCAAGTATAATACATGTATCTCCAATCGTGTTTCTGAAGCATTTGTATTGGCCAAAACTTCACCAGGACGTTAGCAAGTATATCAGATCCTGCACTACCTGTGCCATTACCAAGCCAACCATCATGAAGCAAGGCTTATACAACCCTCTTCCTATTCCCTAGAAGACATGGGAATCCATCTCCATGGATTACATGTCTGGTTTGTCGTCCACCAAGCAAGAAAATGTCTGTGTTTTTGTGGTCATTTATCGGTTTTCAAAATTGGCCATCCTCACAGCATGTAAGAAGAATTTCACAACGATGTATAATGCCATGCTCTTCTTCGAATGAGTTTGGGTCCACTTTGGGATACCACAGACCATCATCTTCGACCGAGACAACAGGTTCCTCAACACCTTTTGGTCGAGTCTCTAGTCTCTGTTGGACACCAAGCTCACAAAATCCACTGCTTTCCACCCCCAAACCGATGGCCAAACCGAGGTTGTCAATTGAATGACTATGCACATCCTACACATGTACAATTCTAATCATCCCCGTACATGGGACGAGAGTCTCCCATATGTCCAACACAGTTACAACAGGGCTCTCCATAGTTCCACCGACCATAGCCCATTTCAGGTGGGTCTAGGATTCCAACCCTTGGGACCCATTGATATTGCATTTCCTCTTGCCACTACATAGACAAACTCTTCCCCTGATCAGTCTGCGATCACCAAAGCTACAAGATTCATTGAGTAGATTCAGCACATCCATCAACAGGTCCAAGAGATTTTGCAGAAAGCTAAAGCTAAGTTCAAGCAACGCCATGATCAACATAAGGTACCACACCAGTTTTAGGTTGGCGACAAAGTCTGGTTACATTTGCAGAAGGAGCGTCTCATCGGGCCCCATCTGAAGCTTCACCCACTTCGCTATGGGCCTTACACTATCACCAAGGCTGTGGGTAGCAATGCTTTTGAACTCAACACTCCACCCTTCCTTTGTTTGCATATAGTATTCAATGTGGACCTCCTTCGGCCATATTTTGCATCGTTATTGGACACCTCTAAGATCATTGAACAATTGACACCAAGAGAGCTCAACCTTGACTACATGGAAATATCATCCAACGATCCGATCGTGGAGACACAGGTCAAGGGCACTCACCAGCAGCGAATCCAGCTTATCGGGTTGTCAAGGCAGGGCAACTCCTACACCAAGGAAAGTGGCTCACCCAGGGCCAAATCCAAAAAAAGTTTCATCACCTTATGGGGGAACTCAATGCAATGGAGACCATTGCTTCCTAAGGGGGGAGGATTGATCCAGGTGGATATTGGTGGCCACCCACCTATTCCAACTGGTTCTGCGTGTCTGTTTTTTTTCATCACGTCCTTTTGTACTGCTTTATAATTGTGAGTTCTACACTTTTGGGGCTGTCTGAAGCCCCACACATTCTCCAGGTGGATACAGGTGGCCTCTCGCCTAATCCAACTGGCTTATTTTGTATGTTTTCATGTCAACACATCTTGTTATACTTCGAGGACTATTTTGGGGCCCTAAACAATTTTTTTTTTTGACACGCCACAGTTAGACTGTAGACGGAGTTAGATTTCGATGGTGGAATATGTAGTTCTCTGAAAGACCTTTCCAACAGGCTATCACATGCCTAAAACGGAGGTCGTATTCAAAATTTATGACCATAGGAAGTTGAGGTACCAAATTACACCAACTTACCCATAGGGCCCACATAACTTTTGGGGTTTCACCTTGTAGGGTTAGGTTTTTGGATGTGTAGGGTTTTGGCATTCACGAGTAATATGAAAAGGGCATCTGGAGCCTCATTGTAATCTATTATGCTGAGACAGATGCACGTAGCAGCCACATCTCTTCTCAGAGATAGCTACCACCATTCGAGCAAGTTTCAGTTCTGCAGTTTTACAGTTTCAACCTATTTCATTATTTAATATAAGATATTGTTCACTAGATATTTGTGTTATTCTTCCTATCTCTGTGTTTATTGTATTCAGTCTGTTAATCAATTTGTTCCGCTCCTTAATAGAAGATATTGTTCACTAGATATTTGTGTTATTTTTCCTATCTTTGTGTTTATTGTATTCAGTTTGTTAATCAGTTCGTTCCGCTCCTATTATGGATTAGTGCTCCTGTACTAATATGTTGCAATTTAGATCTAGGTTTCTTTAATGTTGTATGCAGTGTGAACAATTTTCCATACTCATGTGGCCTTTGCCCATTGTGGGGTCATAATTTTCCGAGTGTGTCGTACGTGTGTGATCTTGCTGGATCAGATTGCTTGACCCTTCGATAGTGGGAAATGCTTTGTAGTCCTTGTGTCGCCTATGCGAGAGTGTCATTGTTTCCAGTCTCTTATGTACTGCCCATCACTTCCCGTGTAACCTAATATCTAAAAATCTGTTAATCTGCCAAGTTTTCTTGTAAATAGCTAGGTAAAGAGCCTTTTAACGACAAGTTTTCTTAGAGATGGTTATATCCTGATTTAGTGCATCATTTACATGGGAAATGTCTAAAACTTCAATACCAATCATCAATTTACAGTACTTGTCATCTAGCAACTTCCACGAAGTTAATGTCCATGTCATATTGTTTAAGTTTAGCAAGGAAATTTTTCCATGGACCTTCTCTAAATTGTTGCTAAAACAATATTGTTACGGGTAATGATCAATATAAAGCATTAAAAAGCTCATAGACAACCATAACATTTACTTCGTACTGGTTTTGATTATTCTTTGTTTTTCGCAAATCAAACTACCATAAATGACTCTGTCATCGTGCAAATTACATGGTTGTCAGAGTTCCCAGTTTGGAACCATTGCAAATGCAAAAGTGCAGAAGGGAGGAACTGGTTCGTGACGAGTGCTATGAATTATCCACACAATGGTTGAAAGTAGAATTAATAGTCCCAACTGCAGGAGCCATATACTTATGTGAAGAAAACGAGGGCAGAAAATATAGGTGAACAGGCTACAGAGGTGCAGTGCTTTGCATTGGTTGTATATGTCAGGTTCGACATCGACAAATTTCAGGGTGTTTGAGGAATTTTCTTCCATATAACAACGCCAAAGATCTAGAGTGTTAAATCTTGTACTGGTTGTTAGGATCCTGCTATTCTTTTTATGTGTGCTTCTCAATCGACTAAATGCATTCTGCCATGTTATACTACTTTTAGAGTCCCATAGGATCATGCAATCTATGTTGTGTTGATTGCTAATTGTTGATGCATTTCAGTTGCGAGATCTAGCTCAAAGTGTTGTGCAAATGCATATAGATCTTCTAGCAGAAAAGTATAAGTTTGTTGCAGTGGACAATGTTATGTGCCAATGTTCATAACAAAGTCTGTTACACTTGGAAAATCTTTTGGATTTGTAGGCATTTTAGCAGTGTAATCTTGTACATGTCAATTAAATTTTTGCAATGCTATGTACTGTATCGTATGAAATGTACACTTGTGTGTTGCATAGTTGATGTACATTTGTCCTACGAAAAGATAAAAAATAAACAAGAGGTCCATATGTCAATGTAAAGATAATATATAATATATTGTATGTGTTTGCGTTCACGTATTCGGTGTTACAAGCAGGAGAAGTTGGACAAGCCAGGGTAGTATTAGTATTGGTGCATCACAAACATACTCCCAACAACAGAGTTAGAGGTAAATTTCTATAAGCTATTTTTCATTTGCATGTTGCAATAACATGACAAACTAATAATGTTAGGTGCTTATGCAAATTGCAAATTTCTATGTTATGTTCAAGCGAAATAGGTATACCTAGAATTGAAGCAATCAATGTCGGGGAGTCAAGTGTGATAGGCACAGGTGAAGCAACTATCCAGGCGTAGCAGGAGCAATTGGAAAGGTATGTATATAAAAATGTATATTTTGCAGTTGGACAAGAAACACATTGAAAGCATTTTTCATGTTGCTTATTTTATGCAATTGCTATTCCATGGTGCAGTTCTGCAACTTCAAATATTGTCTTAATGGAGAACTTGAACAATCACAAAACTAGGGAAGTATTCATTGGAGACGTGATGGTTGTTTACAACACATATTTGGATAAAGCGAATAGATCATGTAAAATCTTGTGTGCTGACATGATAGGTGCAAATGGCATGATGACAGTTACATTGATTGTTCCTTCACGCCTCTTTGAAAGACATGAACAATATGTTGTTCTAGGGGCTAGAATATCTATTACAAACTTCAAAATTCTACCAAAAAGTGGCTATGACAGTGGTGATTGCTATCATGTTATATTGATATTTGAATCAATTGTTGTCGAGACAGTGTGTCCAACCTTTGAAGAATACAATTTCACACCAGACACAACAATCAAGCAATTTGTAAGTAATACAGACATGTATCCAATCAGGACCATTGGAGTTGTCGTCAACCTCGCTAGAAAAATCAGATCGCAGTACAATTTGCATATAAAATATGGAAACACAGAGGATGACAAAGCAACGATATGTTTTTCCATTATTACTTGTTCATTGTTTATATGCTGGTATATTTTAGGTGAAGCTATATGACAACTACAATCTTTTATGTATTAGTTGTAGCTCTTCGAGACATATGGACATTTCTTTGCTTCATTGGAATAACAATTGAAAACAAAGAAATTTCTCATTTTTCTAGTTAAAAATATAAGCAAAAGGAGAGATGTACAAGAAAAGGTGTTCTGCACAACACATTCGACATTTATAACAAAACTCACAGCAAAAGCAGCTGAAGATCTAAAAAAAGTAATTGGGTCGACAAACGTTGTAAGCATAGATTGACAACTCTATCTACAAATCTCATGTATAAGACTATTTGAAAACACACACACATGTAGCCTAAATTACAAATCTTTGTACTGTATAAACAGGTCAAAGGTACAATGATAGCAACAAATGCATATTCAACTCCATTTGAACATGTCTTGCAATTTGCAACTCTCCTGCAGGTGCATCTGCATTGATAAAAAATGCAATGTTTGACTGTGTAAGATGTAATCAAATAGGCTCTTGTACATATAAGCATTTCCTAAGTATTGTTATACCTACAATCGACAACAATAATGTGCAATGCACCACCAAGGTACCTATATTGCAAGAACTACTTCCTGTCTTGACATAAATGCAATATGAAATATATTTGCAAAAGAAACCCAAAATTGTTTATATGTTGTGCGATTTTCAAGTACATGGCAAATTTACATTAAATGAAGACAGTGTCGTACTGCATGTGGGATAGAGATTGAAGGAAGACGATGTCATCGTGCATGTGCGATGAGTTCTATCTATTCATTTTTTATTTCTTTGTACATATACCATAATTATAATCTAGTTATTATTTTTTATATTGATGCGTAATGACATGTACATCGTATATACATATTGTCTGTATAGTTATAGAATACCAACAATAGCATTTGCATTGAGTCCAATGTGTTTAGTAGACACGATTAGCATTGTAGTGTTGTTCATTGCATTTTTTACAATTCAATTATGTCAAAATTTTAATGGACATTGGACTGGATGTTTATATGTTATTGGTCATGTTACATTGCAACATTGATATATTGTTACTAGAGCTAGATTGCAATTGGAACAACTCTTGCTATTTGATGCTTCTAGAATTGTCATTGCTATGGAATTTGTAAAGAAACCTTGATATCTTTAGAAAGTTTGATGTTGTTTGCAAATGCCACATGCATCTTTGTTGACAGTGTTAGAAATTGTTGCTAAAAACAATTTCACGCTATTGTTGGACAAGAAATCAGAACTACATATGTTTTGCTTTCATATATTGATATGCATATGTATATTGCCATGTTTGTTTGAATAAAGATTTTGACAATTGGATATGGTCCAAGTAAGAATAGAACGTGTAATAAAGGTTTTGCATAAAAATGAGCTTAGGCATTTTGATGCTTGTTTATCGATTATGGCTTGGCATGGAATGATCAATGTAGTTTCTATTGATTTAAGTAAGTTGGCATGACTGAATATTATTTCTATTTCTACCGCGTCCATGATAAATGTTTCGTAAATAAACAGTAACAATAATATTGTAATTGACCTTAATAGAATCAAATGTAATCAAACTTCAATAAAAAACACCATGTTTTATTGTTGCATTAAGTCATATATTACTCTTATTCTCGAGCATATTGTTTACGACTGGCTACACAAAATTGCAAAGGACAAGTTACTTGTTTGGCATATGTCCATACTCATATGGAATTTAAATAGCAAACACAAAACTTAATGAATTGCAGAGGTTTTGAGTAAAATTTAGATATGGCAGAAATTGTCCACAAGTTTGCCGCTTGAATTCAATGATTGAAAATTTGACAAAGGTATACAAGTCTTCAATACCATTTTCCCCGGTTCATTCTCAAGACAACATTTATGTTTCTAAATTCTTTTTCCATTGGACTTCGGCCAATCGTTTTCTTCTATTGTTCCAATGCACCATAAATCGTTGAACTTGTAATAAGATAAGTGTCATAGTTGATTGCTTTTCCACGCTATCTGTTTCATCTCATTGCAAAGAAAAAAAGTTAGCAGTGTCCCTCCCATGATATCAAAATAGACAAATTATATTGCTATGCACGACTCCAATGACTTGTATGCAAAGACGAGTCGAATAGAACTAAAAACGAGTAGCAACTATAATAACTTCTCTTGATCCGCATGACGATGAATCCTAAATGTACATATATAGGTAATCAATTAAAATGCAACTTCCACTGATTTTGATGGATTGCAAATAGATGGCATTTTGCAAGCATCTGAAGTATTATGAGTGTGGAAGTGCGGGAGTGCAGTGCAATGACTTGTTTGATTTCTTCACACAATTCTTGAAAAATAGAATAAATGTGCTCTTTGTGAGGATACACATCTATGAAATGTGGGAGGGATGAAGATATATTAGATATACCAAGTGCTAAATAGGCTGAACTATAGCAATTGATATTGCATTGACCACGATTTTGATTTTGCGTTGACAAAAAATTTCTCGCATTTTTACATAGTTTAACTTTGTTGCGAGCGATCAATTATTTTTCCCGTCTTCTGATTGGTCCTTCAAAACAAGATCTTTTTGTTGGGCCGGTGATAGAAATTTAATAAGCAATTTAATTGTGCAGCTGTAGCGGATGGTTGGAACAAGTGTATGTATGAGAATTTAATAAGCAATTTAATTATGCAGTTGTAGCAAATGGTTTGAACATGTGCATGTACAAGTGCATAACAAGTGCATGTACGAGTCTCAAAGTTTTGATGTACGGGTACGAAACGGGTGTATTTTATTTACTAAGTGTTCGTTGTCCTGAAGATGTATAACTGACTTTTATTAAATTAATATATAATTATTAATATTTTAATTATTTGTATAGGACTACATCAAAAAAATTAAAAAAACATTTTTACACCAACTAATAGACATCATTATCAAATACTATGTTATAAAATTTAGCCATCATTTCTATTATTTACGCCCATTTCAATCACTTAGGAAAATAACTACATTGTTTTTTTATGTATTTTATTTACTAAGTGTTGTTGTGCGGGGATATACTTGTGCGGAGGTGTGGAAGCTATATCTGTGCGGACTATATGTCTATGTTGAAGATGTATAATTAACTTTTATTTATAATATACATATATACGTAAAAAGCATTTTGTTAAGCATATGCATGTGCATAACAATATTCTATTATTGATGACCCAGGAAGAGAAAATTGGGTCTGTTAGGGTTTAGGCATACGATTTTCACAATCACCATTTCTACAACCTTGAAGATGGCGATGGCTACAAGAAGGAGCTCTGCTCCCTCCTACAATGGGGCTATTTGTGGTCGCAATCGAAGAGTGGAGAATAGTCTAGGACCAAACCAAACCAAAAAGTCTAAAAACCAAGAAATACACAATTACAAGGCAACAAAGCCAGGGAAACATAGTGTGTCAGAGGCAACTAATGAGGCGGAAGGAGCAGGGAAAGACAAAACTATAGAAGTCATATCTACAGATCAATCAATGCAACCAAAAGGACCTAGTCAAAAGAGAAATGACAAATGCATCCCCAAATCTAACAAAGTTCCAAAATATGAAATCACCTCAAACAAAATCGGGCAGTACATCATAAAATGAAAGACTATGCAGTCAATGGCAAGTTCATGGGAATCTGGCCCTCGGAAAAAACCTTAGACTAGTAGATCCAAACTCGTTGGAATCCCAAGGGAGAGATTGAGCTCAAGCTCGGCTCTAAAGTTATTTTCACTACAATGTTCACAAGTCTAGAGGACAGAGACAAAGTTTTCGAATCTGGCCCCTATTTTGTCAACTCAGCTGGATTGTTCCTTCGCTCTTGGAGGGAGAAAATTTTCCCAGAGAAGAAGGAATTTACTGTATCCCTAGTCTGGATTAGACTTTACTCCCTGCCACATGAGCACTAGGAAGAGTAGATTCTCGAAGGTATAGGAAATGCGCTAGGCTCCTTTGTCAAATTTTTAGAAATTGTAAAGAAAGGTAAATATACCTCCTGCGTAAGATTTTGTGCCTATATAAATATTTCCTAGGTGTTTTTGGACTCCATTTGTCTCCGCTATCAAGACAAGGAATGGATGTAGTGCATAAACTAAGAGCATATACCTTTTAGATGTCGTAAATGTCATGAGCATGGGCATATGTTCGTAGATTTCCCTCTCAATAGAAACAAACCAATGCGAAGGCCACTACTACAAAGGATGTGGAAGGATTTGAAGTAGTGAAATCTAGAAGATGCAACACAAGAAAAGCTACATGCATAAATAATGAAGTCAATACTACAACCAACAACCAATTTGAACTACTTCAATCCACTCAAGAGGACTCTTCTACAGACATCACTCCAATAGAAGAAGATATTATCTCTTAGAAAGAGCCGCAAAGCAAGGAAGCATAACATGAGGAACAAGTGAAGCGCATAAAACTAATGGAAACCAAGGATTAGGAAATTAAATACCTAGACATAGAAATGATAAATGAAGAAGAATATAAAAGGGAATCAAAGGATGGGGAGGAATCCGAGCTAACCAAGCTTGATCTTCAATCAATAGCAGTGGCTTGGCATCAACACAACCCTACGACCATTCCAGAACAACAAATTCAGCTGGTAAAAGAAGCCCTAGTAAGAAGCAAAGTGAGGCATGCATCTCAAGCAAAAGGTAAGCCATATGCATCCTCCTCAACACTTGCCATTAAAATGCACTCCTCAAAAGATCTAGTTAAACAAAACAAGGAAGAGAATAAAAGAGGGAGAAAATCGAACAAACAACTTCTACAAGAACTAGGATAAATGTTGATCAACTCAGTAGAATCACCTTGGTGATAGATTTGTTCCCTTTGAACCCACAATGTTCCCATGAAAATACTCTCTTGGAATATAAGAGGTCTTAATGGAAAATCCAAACATAAAATGTTAAAAAAAACATTTCAAATGAACGAACCTCTCTGGTCCTTATTCAAGAAACCAAATGTCCCAGTGATCTTATAAACACTCTATCCCCTAAGTTTTGGAAACATTCTCTATCTATAGCAACTGATGCTCAAGATGCAGCGAGAGGCTTAGCCATCCTTTGAAACCCTGCTGAAATCTCCCTAACTTCCTTCTTTTCTACAACTTGCTCTCTGAATTTCCACTTCAACATCATTAGAACCACTTCCTCTGGTTTTTTCACTAATGTTTATGTCCCACCCGCTGCCCCAACCAAATATCTCTTTCTTAACTCTCTTTTTGCCCTCAAAACCATCACAGGAGACAATCACTGGATCATAGGAGGAGACTTTAATATTATCACCTCCTTAGAGGAAAAATGCAGAGGTATAAGAAATCTTGAGTACGCCTCCATGCACTTCAAAGAGCTTATCCCCTCTCTAAAATCAATCAATTTCCCCTTTTCCAATGGAACCCATACCTGGAACAACCAACGCAAAGGCTCACATCAGGTGGCCTCAAGATTGGACCATTTCTTGGTATCAGATTCGCTTCCTCTAATGGGCCTTTACCTTAACTCCTCTATCCTTCCTTTTGTTGGCTCTAACCAATGGTCGATTACACTGGATCTCATCCTTTCTGATGCTCCTAAGCCCCACCATTTTTGGTTTGAAGCTTTCTATATCTCTCACCAAACCTTCTTGGAGAGTATTAACTGCTAGTGGCAAGAATCAAAGAACATTCAAGGCATACTTATATATCGTTTTCAACAACATCTTAAATTTATCAAAGCCAAACCTAAACTATGGAATAAACAAACCTTTGGAAATATCTTCAAAGACAAGAAAGAATTGGAAGAGAAAATGGAACAACTTCAACTATAGTTAATAGTAAATGGAAGGAATGATGACTTGGACTCAAAGGAAATAAAGCTTCAGACCCTAATAGATATCATAGATAGATGGGAAGAAACTCTCTGGAAACAAAAATTGAGAGTTCAATGGCTTATATAAGGAGAGATAAACACAAAATTCTTTCACGTCTCAACCATAGCATTCATCCAATGTTGATTATTCAGAGCTTCTATAAATCATTTAGGTTCTACTTGGGTTAGTAGGGAGAGATTCATCTTCTTAGAGTTGTTTTCCAATTTCCTCCTTGTTTGAGTTCTAACATTTTTTTCACCAAGAATCAACTTTTCTGGGTGATTCTTTTGTACAAACCTTGATGGTATTTGTGTATCATGGCGTTCTGCTTCTTATTTCATTTCTTCTTCATCTTCTTGTTCTTCTTCCTCCTTTTCTTCTTCATTTGCTTGTTCTTCTTCCTCCCATTATTCTTCATTTTATTGTTCTTCTTCTTCATGTTCATCTTCTTCTTCTTTAGTGTACTTAATTTCTTCATCTGTTTTGACATTAATACTTTCAATAATCTTCTGCAGCCTTTTATTATAACTCTTAGGCTTCGCTTCTTGATGAGTATTAAGAAAGATTCTTTCATCTAATTTGGAGTCAAATTTGTCTAAGTCCTCATCGTATCGTTGGATGTAACACTTGCTCCCAAAAATTATGAAGTGTTTGACACATGTTGGTCACCCTTGTTGGGGTACATGCTCAACTACATACTTAGTGACATAGTCATTTTTTTTTCCATTTTCCTACTATTTAGGAGGATTGGTACTTATAACATGTCTCTTTATAACATGTCTATTTTTAGATAGTGGATTCCTATATGTAATACCATGGGTTTCTAAAACCATGGGCTCATAAACCACCATTAGGCAAATTCCTAGTTTTTAGCTACCATTAGGCCAATTCCTATTTTTTAGCCACCATCAGGCAATTTCCTATATTTTAGGAGATCATTCCTATTTTCTTAATTTTAGAAGTCATTTTCTACTTCATGGCTATAGAGAACACTTTGGTAAGAATATTATCCTCCTAGGGAAGTGTGCATTACCCATCTAATACTTGGAGTTAACTCACTTCACTTATTTAGTGACTTTCCATAATTAACAAATTCTCACTCAGTTAGGACTTTAGTTCCATTCTTGGACTCTAGTATTATTCTAGGAGATTTTTTCTATTATGGAATGCATGTTGAATTCACGTAGAGTTCTCACTAAGTTTGGCGCACCTATATTTTTGACCTTTTCTTATAATTATTAACAACTTTTGACTTTAGTTAATTGTTGCTATTGGGAGAAGTTACCTTTTTACATGGGCATGCACATGGAAATCCCAACCTAGTGCGCATTATTCCTCATGTGGATAGTCCTATATATTGTACTCATTATCAAGGATTAATACATTGTGATTAGAGTTGGTTTCTCAGTCTCTTATGTGTGAACATTGATTATATTTTTCTCTCTCCTCTCTCTCTCTCTTGCAATTAACTATTGTAGTATTTCCTTCTCACAATTATTTCTTGGATTGTGGTTTAATCATACATGGTATCAGAGCCATTATTGTGAGGGAGTATTGACTTTTTTTGTAGGTCTATAGATCATATTGGACAACCCATAGAGATCTATGGATCAACCATCTTCTTCAGTGATCTTGACACCCTTCAACTACTTTGAGTGGAAGACCAAGACAGAGCTTCTACTTCGAAGCAAGGGTTTGTATAGGATTACCATGGGGATTGAGGTCAAGCCTACTTCAGCCATAGATAAATCAAAATAGTTCAATGGAATGGATGTATCGTACGAGATATTGTACTTGAAAATCTCTCCAAATATCCTCTTTCATGTCGATACTTGCAAGACTCCTAACGATGTTTGGAAAAAGTTGAAGGATTTGCTAGGAAAGCAAGACAATCTAAGAGGTCATTAGCTGGAGAATGATATACATGCATTGAATCCAAGAGATTTTGAGACCCTACAAGACTACTTCTGTAAGTTTAAAACTTTTATGTCTCTCGTTAAGGCTTGTGTAATTGAGAATAAAGATAAACAATTAATCTTTTCAATTCTAACAAAACTAGGACTAGAGTATTCTGTCTACGCTTCTTTTTTTCATACTACAAGATTAGCTATGGGGTCTACATGGAAGATGCCATCCCTATATTATTTCATGGAGTCACTTATCCATGAGAAAAAATAGCTCATCCAAATATGGGCACTTAAGAATTCCAAGCCCCATGCGCTTACAACTCAAGGAAGTTCAAAGAAGAATAAGCAAAAGAATAAGGGTAAGAAGGACCAAGAGAACAAGAAGTAAGGTAAACAAAAGTCCACAGATGAGAGTTCGAGTTCCAAGGCATCAAAAGGAAAGAAGGAGAAGAAAAAGTGTTCCTATTGTAATAGGGGGGTTCCATCCTAAGAGTTCTTGCATGAAAAATACCACAGGTCTCATTCCACAAACACTTGAGAAACATCACCTCGAGGATTGTATTCCAGATAATGCAAGGAAAAATACATCATCGGAAAGAGGTAATGGTCATGCATTAGTTGCTATTTCATCTTCTCCTAATGCTTGGGTGCTTGATTCAAGGACTATCCATCACATGGCCTCATCAGATAGACTTTTCCCATACTTGGAGACTTGTTCCGGACCACCAATATTCATGGGAGATGATTCTCTTGCAGAGGTGTGCGGTAGGGGTAGATTTGATCTAAACCATGGATGTTTTCTGGATGTAATTCATGTTTCTAAGCTTTCAGTGAATCTTCTCTCCATCTATCAAATCACTCGTTTAGGTTCAAGGAAGAAGGTGGAGTTCACTCCAGACTCAGTTATTATTTTCGAGTTGTCAGATGGTTCAAAAATTTTCGTTGGTGAGGTTAATCACCATTCTGTGTTGTACACTTTCTCTCACTTCACTCATAAATATTATTATGTATCTCTTCTAACACATGCTAATGAAGAGTCCAGGTTGTGGCTTGAGAGGTTAAGGCATCTGAATTTTAAATATTTAGATCAACTTAGTAAGGGTGGAATGGTAGATGGATTACTCCACATTTAGTACATAGATGGAGTTTTCCAGGGCTGCATACTAGGCAAACATCCCGAGGAGAAGTTCAACACAGGTAAAGCATGAAGGGAATCATCATTTCTACAGTTAGTTCACTGTGACATTACAAGTCCTTTCCCACACCCATCAATCACTAAAGCTAAGTATGTTCTTACTTTCATTGATGATTTTTTGAGATATACATGGGTCTACTTTCTCAAATGAAAATATGAGGTCTTTGAGTGTCTTAAATATTTCAAGCATCTAGTTGAGAACCAAACAAGGAACATGATTAAGAAGCTTCATATAGACAATGGAGGAGAGTACGTGAGTAAGGATGTTGAGCATCTTTGTTTAGAATCAATTATAGAGTTTTAACACACAATTCCGTATACTCCATAGTAGAATGGGGTAGCGGAGAGAAAGAACATGACATTGAAAGATATGGCCAATTATATGTTGTAGACTAGAGCATTTTTGACGCTTGAATCTGTCAGGACCGAAACGACAACCTCACGAAGATGTGAATCCTCCTATGTTTTTATAAAGGTGGTACTCCTCTCTGTTTTATGATGTTCTTTGATACTCTAGATTTCCAAAATGATATAGGACTTTGAGAAAGTCCACTATTATACTCAAAGAAAGATAAAAGTTGTAGAAAAATAAAAATATTTTATTTTAAAGAGAATTCCTGAGAGATGACCAGGAACCTCATACATCACACATTTGAAAATATAAGCAAAATTTCCTCACATCCATCATAGAGAAAATAAAGGTTTCTGATCACATATAAAATAAAAGAAGATGATCTATACACATAAGATAACTTTGATAGAGTAAACACATGTATAGCTCAAAGGAAGAAAATGATAGATCAATTTCAAATATTTTATACTCAAAACTCAGAGTTATAAAACACTGTCAAAACTGATGCTGACTTAGTTCTCTTGGGATTTTTGAAAAAATATTAAGGTCTATTACAATGCTTTGAAATTAAAATGCGTTTTTTTGAAGGACTGGGATTAAGGCTCCCGTGGACCATAAAAGTAAATATAAACATGAAATAGACTTTAGAGAGAAGAAGGTGGGCGGAGGCAGAGTAGCAAGACCTGGAAGGAAGACAAAAAGGAAATTATCAGATTTCGATTATACCTTTCTAATAAAAGAAGAAGAATAACTGGATGAAAATATTATAAGGAAAGAAAAATGTAATCATCATAAACTTACTATGATGGTATCTCTTGTTTTTCACTTGCTTTTTGTTGTCCTTTTATTAGCCTCGTTGACATTTATAGGAACTGTCTCAACTGTCGTTTCTTGGCCCACTTTAGATAACTTATCAATTGCCCTCTTAAACCAATCCTCAATGTAATTCTTCATCGGCGCAACACTTATCTCATGTCTAATTTTGATATCAAACAATTCACCTTCTAAATCTCTTAGGTCATGAAAAATATCATGGATCGATTCCTCAATATCTTGATTTTTCATAGAATAATCGATAATCAAATTATCTATCTCTTCTTCACCATATTCAATTATGCCATTAAATTTCTCAGTTGATAATCCCTTTAGTATCTCCACGTGTTCATCAAATTGTTGCCTTGTCATAAACATTGAATTGAAGATTAATTTAGGATCTTGCACCTCACCAATGCTTCCTGCTAAATCTATTTCTGTGAGCCTTCTGAATAATTCTTCTCTTTTTACTATAGTTTCATTGCATGCTTGGAAAATATTTCTCAAATTCTTAATCTTTTCTTTCCAACATGCATTCAACTGTTTCATCTGACTAGGAGAAGGAAAATCTTCTTCTCTCCTCTTTACTTTTTTCATGTTTGAAACTTTTATCCCGAATGGTAAAACAACATATGTGTAAAAACCTTCCTCATTCTTAAAATCAACTTGGAGATATTCATGAAATGCATGTGCTCTTGACCCAAAAAAAACAATACTTTTAGATACTTACCATACCTCTATTATCAATGACATTCTCTTTTTAATATTTTTCTCAACATAATTTCGAACTGATGTAAGCAAACTCAATGATCCCTTTAACTTGATACCGGGTGTAGTTGGTTTTATTATTGTCAAAGGACTAGCCAATATGGGAAGAGGCATCAAGGCAATCTCCAATTCTTTGATCTTTTCCATTAAGCTGGCATTCTCAGCTTCTAAACCATCAATAGAGTCATCAAGTGTGTCTTCGATTGCCTTATGAATTTTGGAAATCTGGGACGATCACATATACTTGAGGTCGACCTATGAGCGGGCTTTTCCTTTCTTATTTTTCTGGTCAATTCTTTCAACAATCAACCTTTTAGATTCTCTGTCAAAAACAGTGCTCTGAAAAGTGAAGGATTTTTCTTCACTAACGGTTTCAATCCCCAAAAATTCTAGTACATAATCTTGCTGAGCAATTTGCTCATGTTGTTCTATTGCAAGAAATATTTTTTCAATGTTTGCTTCTAGTTCCATATCTTCTAAGGAGAAGCTTTGAATATCATTTTCTATGAGATTATTTTCTTCCTCTTGCAATGGGGTTTTTCTTTTCTTTCTCACGAGCAATTTGTGTGAAATTTCAATTTTTCGAGAGGGAGGATTGCTATCTCCTCCTCCACTGGAACTATTGTTGATATACTTCTTAATTGGGTGGGCCGCTGGAGCATTGCTCTTGGATGTAGCATTCTTCAGAGTGACAGCTGGAGATTGAGCACTTCTTTCACTTGGAATTTTTTCTTTTTGCTTGTAAAGATCATTATTGCTAAGTAATGTTTATAAATCACCAACGTTATTTACATGAGTGTTTTGGATATTGAGTTCTTCTTCTTCGCTCAAGGCAGTTTGAATGAAAGAGTTACTGAACCCTACTGATAGCATATGTCCAACAAATATTTTGTTTGGATCAAAACCTTTGATATTTTCAGCATACTTAAAACTCACATTGTTAAAATGTTTTGCAAATTCATCAATTTTATTTATATTTCTCAATACAAACTCTCCAATCTTCCATGGAAGAGGAATAAACCGCCTTTTCCTTTTTTCATGGAAAAAATACAACCAGAAATTATATTGCCTCGCTACCTTTGTAATAAATAATTTATCATGTACATAATATGGAAGAAAAGAAGGATTTTCTTTTGAACAAAATATTCTTGTGATACTACAATTCTCCATTTTCTCTATTGTCCCATTTTCTCTAAAAATTTGTTCGCTGCAACAGATATCCTGGGAGTTTTTTTCACCCAATATAAGTTTTTTGAAAGATGAAACAAAGTCGTTATAAACTTCATAGAAAAATAGAGGGGTTTTATGCCTCCATAATGCTTGATACCAAAAGGTAACGATGTCTGCTTCATAATTTACCCTTTTAATGATAGTCAAATTTGGGAATTGGCAACAATGCACTATAACAAATATCAAATAAGAGTCCATAAATAACTTTCTATCCTTTTTGTAATGCGACAATTGGGAAGCAATTTCGATAGAAATGAGCTTTCCCCAATAAAAGATAGCCTTTTTTTATACTGTAAAATACATAATATATAAAATCATCCGAGATATAGAAGCAATATTCTTCTGACCTGTTACTCTGGTGAATAGCCATGCAATTTATTGAAATGGATTCTTTAGATATTCAACCTAAATTCTGGTTATGTTTGCTAGGACAACTGCAGGATTCTCCAAGTACTCCGACAGGAGGTCAAGCCCATTATTATGTTTCTTCAAGAATTGTCTACAATCTTCACTGTTGAAAGTAAGAGTCGGCTCTGGCAGATTTAACATCTTACAGAAGACTTGAGGTGAAAGAGAAATTAGAGAATGTCCCTGGAGCTGTATGATTCTTTGATTCGGTAAATACTTTTCCACACACCATGCAACATTTTCCTTACAATCGAAAACCTTTGGAACACAACCAACACGAGCAATTCTAGACGTCCAAATTACGTTCCCGTCTTTCTGTGCAATAGGAGGGGAGGAATAATACCAGTATGCTCTCGACCACTGGAAGTTTTGATCTGTGCGGCCAAAAATATTCAGAGTGTCACCATAGAATTGTTGTCAAGCTGATGCTGCCATTAAGTTGTCAGAACTATTTCTTCAGCATGGTAATGGTCTCAAATAAGCCTTTTCGGAAAGATAATGATAGTTTAATCCTTTGGAAAATGAATATTAAATGAGAATTTAATAAAAAATTCCTCAAGCCTTTCGCCATTAATGACAATCTTTTCAGGGGCTGCACAATAGTTGTTAGCAATTAAACAATACTTAATGTGTATTGGGAAAAGCAAATTAATGGCGGGAATGGGTGCGAGATAACTTCAATATAGAATTTTCTTGAACCCGCCAACCTGCCAACCCGCGAACCCACGATTGTAGAGATAATCAAAATAAACTAAGTATAGAGGAGCAGTTGGTTGGAATCAAGTGCATGAAGAATGGAATACTTTGGAATCTAACACCTGCGATGAAGCTAAAGGTTAAGTGATGGTCAAAATGTAGATCACAGAAGTTGAAGTGCAAGGTGAGGGTCACGGAAAAAATGAGAGCAAATGTTTGAGCCTGCATACCCTCGAATTTGAAGAAAAAGTCTAAGTGTTGAAACAAATTTGTACATGAGTAAGTGGATGGAAATGAAAATGTGATAACCCACAAACTTGTGAACTAAAATATGACTAAGTATAGTAACCAAGAAAGGGAAAAAAAAGAAGGGATAAAGGAAATGGGAAAAAGGGAAGGTATAGAAGGGGGAAAAGAAAAGGAGTAAAGAAGTGGGGAAAATATAACGTGGGAGGGAAAAATGAAAGCACAAAATGTTGGACACAGTGGTATGACATTTTCATTGAAGTCAATAGGGTGCAGAAGAATCCAGTATAATCCCAAAGCTCAGAAGAAAGAACGTTAATCGAAGCTCAAAAGAGATGACGTATTTGAAATAACACACGAGACAAAGTTTTACGAGTAAATAAATCCTTTTGTAAATAATTGAGTCACAGAAACGATTCATTCTTAGTTCGGGACAATCCATTATCATTAGATCGAGATAAATTTAGAGGTTGGGAAGGATTAATCTCAACCGTTAGATCTGAAGCAGTAACATTATGGAGCGTTGGATCAAGTAGCGGATAAATAACTTCGCCACTTCGCCACTTCAACGATTACCGGAGACAAGAAAGAATCCATGAAATCCCAAGGTCACAAAATAATGCCAACCATAGATCAAGAAGGATCTTCATATGGTTTCCCAACCGTTAGATCTAAATTTGATCTAGAATTAAGCGTTGACCGTTGATTTGGAATGGAAATGTTGAACCGTCAGATCACACTAAAGGAAAGAAGGTGGTCAACTTCGATGAAAAGGAGTTTGAAACATGTAAGTTTACCCGAAGGCCGAAGCCTCGAAGTCGCGAACGATCGTCGACCGTCGAATAAGAGGAAGAGCAGGGAAATCCTCATGGGAAAACTCCCACTTAGAAGAATATGGGCGGAAGAAGAAAGCACTAATAAAACAATGTTTGGAATGGATAAGCTCGTGGTCACATGGATTTTGGTTGAAGAGAGCGCCTATTGATTAATTGAATTCATAACTATTAGAGATTTGTAGACTAATGAACCGATACACAATCATGATTAAAGAAGAGTTAAATCATGAGCATTATGAATAAAGAATAAAAAGGAAAAATAATATTATATAAAGTTTAATATTATCATTTGAATGAAGAGGTGTAATGGTTCAAAGTTCAAATAAAGGGACACAATGCTTCAAAGCTCACACCAGTTGGAAGACTATATAAACAAGAAATAATGGTAAGAAGAAGGCGTCTTTGCAGTCCAGATCAGAAGATCAAAAGCATAAGCAGAGTCCAAGAAGAAGAATTGATGATACATATGTTGTGAGGGTGGAAGGGAGGAGGAAGGAAGGATGCGTATCCTTTACTAAGTAAAGTGTGAAAATAAGGGAGTTGGTGCTTCCTAGGGTTGGTGCCCTAAAACGAGGGAGTTGGTGCTTCCTAGGGTTGGTTCCCCGAAGAAGGGGATTTGTGTCTCCAAGAGTTGGTGCTCTAAAAAGGATTGGTGTCCTTCACTATCTCAAATTATTCTTTACAAAACCTTGTAATTCCTGTTAATTATATTTATATAATTGATTTTAAATACAAGTCCATTGTTGATCTATTGTGGTTATTAATAAAATAACAAAGTAATTGCTAATTGTTTTAAAAATGTAATATCGATTCACTCCCCCCCCTCCCTCTCAGTATTTACAACACAAAAAGGTCTCAACAACCGACTCCAACTGTGGGATGATAACCCCCTATGGGTTGTCAAGAATCCAAAATCTTCATGATTAGATGTTTCTATCCTTTGGGCTATGGATTAGAATAGTAAGGATGTACAAAATAAATTGAAAACTATGTACAAGGAGATGAGACAATTTCAGGTGAAAAAACTTTTCAAATGTCACCCATTAACAGGCAACATCAACATTTCCCCCTTCATGTCTTTGAGCATATATGCATTAAAACCTAGAATCTTTTCAATGATATATGGTCTAATCCAGAGTGCTTCAAATTTTGTGTGCATCGATGGTTTCTCCTTAGCTTTGTTCTTGTTGGGTTAAATATATGCACTATACATCCCCAACATTAAATTATCAATTGGGGCTCGTAAGCTTTGAGGTGTAAGCACATGAAATGCAGGATTGGAGCCTATCCTAGTCTAATATCTAATGCCGACAAACCACACTTTAATGCAATAGATGAAACAAACAATGAATTCAATTGACAAGAAACAATCTAACACCTTAGGCAGAAGCCCAACGTGGGGAGGCCATATCTCACGAGTTAGACCTTTAATCTTTCCCTTTGGTGATTAAAACTACAAGAAATTAAAGTGCAGGAATCCAAAGTACAAGAAATAAAAACTACGTACATGAAGTAAAGTGCAAGAAAGCTATGGGAAATCCAAATTGAAGCAAACTAGCAAAAGTGAATCAAACAATTAGAAAACAAAACTTATTTCAAACTACATGAATGAAATGAAATGTGAATGCAAGAATTGAGCCTAAAACACACAAAGCAAACCACTCAAACTATAGGAAGAGGCAAGATGAATTTAAAAACAATCAATCAAAATGGAATCAAACAATATATGCAATCTAAAATCAATATATTTCCACAATCAAGTGCATCAATCACAATGAGCAAGCATGGAAAGGAATGAAAAGGAACGAGAAAGAATGGCAATGTAGAAATACAAAGTGGAAAGAAGTGTAATGCTTATGCAATGGAAAGGAATATCAATTCTATAAAAGAAGCTAAAAATGGAATGTTTATTAAAAATGTTTAGTCGTATATAAAATCAAAACAGGAAAAGAAGGATAGGTACTCTCTGCAGACTGAAAGCTTCAAATGTAAAGCACAATAATCAAAGAGTAATTGAGAAGAATATGGACTTCTGCAATTGATGAAAGATCTATATTTAAAGCACAGTCAATTAAACAAAAGTTAATGTGTTGAATAAGTTGAGAGCAGGGCGAGTTCCTTGTGTGAACAATCAACAAATTTGTGTAGTTTAATGTGCATTCATCAATCAAGGAATGAGTAGATGAAAAGAGAGGACAATTCTCAGTCATAAGATGTAATTGCAGTGTGACTTGGCATTGATTCCATGCGTAGAGAATGAGGCAAAGGGAAGGGTCAATCTACTCTTGCAATGGCTAATTATATTGCATGATTAAATCTGCAATCAATGTGAAAATCGTGTTGAAGGGAAAAGAGCAAATATGGAAGAGAAAAGTTAAGTATATGCAACGAATAAGACAACTCTGTTTTTGTGTTTTCTTTTATAAGTGAATGCAAACAATAATATGTTAACATACTCAGTTTTATAATGTTTTTGATAGTAAGAAACAAATGGCTGATTTGAATGGTAGATTTGATGGGCAAATTGGATGGAAAATCAATGATGAAGGAGATAAATGCAATGAGGGACTGCCCATAGTCTATTCAGCATAAAAATCGAGCATGGGAAGAATACACAAAAATATAAGCACACAAATGTGATAGGAGAGAATGCTAAATAAATTCAAAGCTCAATGTGATAATGTATTCAATTGGGAGGTTTACAACTGCAAAACTAAAATTAGAATTCAAACCACACAATCAAAACTGTAAATGAAATTATAACCTTTAAACAAATTGAACAATAAAAGAAAAATACATAAATGAAATGCTAACTAGTTAAGATACAGAGGGCAACATTCTTACCAAGTTGAGGGGCCCTACCCAACAAGTAATTTGCTGCCAAACATAAGTCAATCCCCTTGAATGCACAAAACACCAATTCTCTATTCCATCAAACTCAAAAATTACAAAAAGGAAGATCACTCTCACAATAGCATTCCGACCTTAACTACAAATGAATGAATGAATCCTCTTTCATGCATATTAAGCCCTTTTTATACACAATAAACCATTGAAGAGTGGATGGGACCGAATCCCAAAACTCTGAGTTCAAAATTTACAATTTTCGATAAAATCCCCAAATCTCGGTTTTTCACCAAATATGACAAATTCAGGTTAAAGATCCTTCCTTATTTCTTAAACCATTTCGAATTTTGAAAAACTGTTTGATTTATACTCAATTTTCCATATTTTAGACAAAACCTATATCTTATAATTTCGAGATCTGCCATCATCTGCATGTAAATCGAGGCATAAGTTGGCAGTTTGAGATTTTTACTATTTTTTGCAGAATTGTTCCCCCTTGAGCTGGAGTTCCACACGTGTGAGCTGGGTGAATTCTGACTCGCATATCTACATGCCGACGTCTCTCTGGACAAAACCCATGTCCCAAGTTTTCCTCCAGAAGCATGCCAAATTTTTGACTATAATTCAATACCAGATGATTGTTGATGCTGGTACCAGATGACATAGAACGTTCTCGTATTAGATGGTTTCTAGAACATTTTGGTACTGGATGAGATGAATTGAAAGTACCATATGACTTGAATTGTGAGTACCGGATGACATGGAGTGTGAGTACCATATGACATGGAGTGTGAGTACTGGATGACTGTGCATGCTCATAAACCATCATTAATAAAACATGGAAATCCTTATTTAATCACTAAAAACATAGGAAATAATGATGTAGTAACCACAATGGATGAATAACAAGATACAATGGAGGTTTATGGTGTAATTAGGGATATGGTATCGACGAAATGCGATAAAAAGGTATTATGATGAATGCATTTGTATGGCAGAAAATATGACAAAACTGGAGCCCAACAGTTCCAGAGCAACACCAGTTCACCCCTTTGAAAATTATTTATAGTTTCACTCTGATCAAAATATTTTTTGATACTTTTTTGTCTTTGAGAAGTTCTATACAAAGCTTCACTTCGTTGTTCCTCCAATTTTAATAATTGATTGATTCTCTTTTGCATAGGTGTACTATTTGCTGCATCCTCTGTATTAACTACACAAATAAAGGCATTTAACTCGAGGTTGATTGACAATTTTGTTTCTTTCCCATAAACCAACATATATGAAGACATCCCAGTACTATCTTTTGGAGTCATTCTGCTCGCCCATGTAAATATGTTGAACCTGCATAGAATAGATCTAGCTAGAAAATACCACACACATTTGCAGAGATAAATTAAGAAAGAAGAAGCAAGAGAGAAAGAATGGAAGAATCCTCATTAATCATATTACATACTCAAAGAGTGAATAATTTACAATAGATATAGGATACATGAGTAACTAATGTGCCATAGTGGTGGTCTAGAGTGATCTGGGCACACACCAGCAATTACGGGAGTAAACTGCCACCTAGTCTAGTCTCTCAGGCAATTACGGTAGTGAACTGCCACCTAGTATGAGTTAACTGGTCTATTAGTCTTCAGTTAACTGACTGAAATAGAGTGAAGTGAGGAGGACAACATGTAATCATGAGTAATGCGCTATTTTGGTGATGATCCCAAGGACAATGCACATTAGCTGGTTATGATCCCAATGTTGCATGGTGATAATCCCAATGTAGCATCTAGACTCCACTCAACTGATCAAACTTAAGTGAAAACTGAAGAGAATATTCTCCTAGAGTAATATTCTCCCTAAACTTTAGGAGACTGGATAATGACTAATAAACATAGGGAAAAACTTAGGAAAAATGAATCCTAAGTGTGTTGAAATACTCCAACACCCCCCCTGAACATCACTATGGTGAAAATAAAGAATGGGTCCCGACAACGAGGCCATGTTAGGTACCCAAATACAAAAGATACACTAAAATAAATGAAGAAAGAGGGAAAAACTCACGGGAACCCCCCCTCAAATTACAATGCATAAAAAAATTGAGAAGGAATAAAAAGCAGTTGCTAAGCAACCCTGTCCTTCAGTCCAAGAAGACCTCGCAACTATGCAAGTTTGTTCTTGTTGAAGATTTTGTTGAAGATGTAGATGTTTGCATGGATCTGATGAAGTAGATGCACCATTGAGATGTCCACACATATCCACTTTCTCTTCTTTCAATGAAGAAGATCCAAATAAAGTTTGGATGAAACTTTGAAAACCGTGTGGCCGTTTTCGAAAAAACGCTGAAATTTTGTTGATTTTAAAATGATCATAACTTCATTTTCTAGACTCCATTTCAGACGATTTTTTTTTGAAATTGGATATTTTTCCGAGAGGATATCAAATATCCAATTTGTTTCTGCAAATTTTTCTCACAAAATATCAGAATTGAGTATGATGTGCGTGGCTCCCTTTTTGTCTCTTGAGATGCATGGATTACGCATGGAAAAATGTCTACATGTGACCCCTGAGATGCATGCCATATATCTTCCACATGAAATTCAGAAAACAAATCTGAAATGGAGTAGACTTCATCTTCAATTAATGGAATACAAATTTGTGCAGATACTTGTGTAGAAAGCTCTTCAAACTGAGATGATTTATCTTCTAGTGACTTTTCTACATTCTCTATTTTGTCAACCTTTTGCATGTAGTCTTATTTATTCCCAAATAAAACATCCAATCTGGTCCATAATTCATTTGGATTTGAGTCTTTTGAGAAATCATATACGTGGTGGAGAATTTTTGGAGAAATAGACAAGCAGATAAATCCTATGGCGATATCTTGTCTATTGAAAAAGTCATTTTTCTCATCGGCGAAATCAGGCTCTACTTCCATTGCCATAGTTATTTGGTACAAGCCTCTACATCTGAGTTGAAGCAGAATTTTTGGCTTCCACTCCAAATAGTTATGAGGCGTGAGAAGTATTGCTGATGAATAATCCATCTTTTCTGGGTTCTTCAATCTTTGGTACCTGCAAAAAATAATTTGGCGTATCTTTGCTTAGTAGTCCATCGACTCTGATACCATGTAAATGTGTTGAACCTGCACATAATAGATCTAGCTATAAAATACCACAGACATTTGCAGAGAGAAATTGAGAAAGAAGAAGCAAGAGAGAAAGAATGGAAGAATTCTCATTAACTATATTCCACACTCAAAGAGTGAATAATTTACAATAGATATAGGATAAATGAGTAACTAATGCACCATAGTGGTGGTCTAGAGTGATCTGGGCATACACCACCAGTTACGGGAGTAAAATGCCACCTAGTCTAGTCTCTCAGGTAGTTACGGGAGTGGACTTCCACCTACTATGAGTTAACTAGTCTATTAGTCTTTAGTTAGCTGACTGAAACAAAGTGAAGTGAGGAGGAGATCAAGGAATCATGAGTAATACGCTAGTCTGGTGATGATCCCAAGGACAATGTGCATTAGCTAGGACAATGTGCATTAGCTAGTGATGATCCCAATGTTGCATGGTGATGATCCCAATGTTGCATGGTGATAATCCCAATGTTGCATGGTGATAATCCCAATGTAGCATCTAGACTCCACTCAACTGATCAAATTGAAGTGAATATTGAAGAGAATATTCTCCCTAAAATTTAGGAGACTGGATAATGACTAATAAACATAGGGAAAAACTTAGGAAAAATAAATCCTAGGTGTGTTGAAGTACTCCAACAACCCATAGAGCATCTGTCAATTTCAAATGCCAATTCTTTTGGTTCTTATCAATAGTTTTTTTTAATATATGAATAAGTGTCTTATTGGTGGATTATGCAAGACCATTCCTTTGTGGATAATAATTTGATGACTGCCCCATGACGATGCCATATTCTCCACAAAATTCTGTAAATTTTGACCCGATGAAAATTGAACCATTGCCAGTAATGAATTTTTCTAGGACACCAAATCTTGACAAAAGATTATCTTTGAGAAACTTAATCAACTCTTCAGAATCAAGTCTTTATAATGCTACTGCTTCCGGCCACTTCGCAAAATAATCTGTAGTGGTGAGGATATATATGTGCCCTTTACTTGATTTTGGATTTATTGGTCCAATGACATCAAGTCCCCATTGGGAAAATTGTTGTTCTACAGATATAGACTGTAATGACATTGCAGATTTTTTCATTTTCCCTCAAAATTGTTGACAAGATACACATTTTCTTATGGTATCATATGAGTCTTTAAAACCTTATGGCTAATAAAACCTATCTCTTATTATTTTATGGGCCGTAGTAGTGGGTGAAAAATGTCTGCCACATATACCTTAATGGAATTATTTCATCAATTCTTGAGCTTTATTTTCATCAATGCACCTTAACAATATTCCATCATAGTTCCTTCTGAATAATACATCAACAATCAGTTCATACTGATTTGACTTCATTTTCAATGTTCTTCGCTCCTTTCGGTTCATGGTGACTCGAAATTGTCCGGACCTTAAATAAATATAATATCTCTATACCATTTTGAAACAACCATAGGTTTTCCAATTGAAATTGAAATTACCCCATCCAAAGAATCACCATTCGCAATGAGCTTACACAGTCCCTATCCTTTGACTGCTTTTAAAGGCTTAATTTCAATGTCATACTCTTGAATATTTGCCAACCAATTTGCCCATTCTCTTTCTCTCAATTGCTAATTTAAAAGCATCTTCACAGGAGAGGATGGAACATATGCAAGGACATGAGAATTTAATATGTAAGTCCGAAAGTGCACCACTGCTCATGAAACTAATTGGCATTTCTTTAGCCTTGACATTTCTTTGAATAAGAACATATTCCACGACAATTTTAGTTGCAAATAAATAAATGGTGAAGTCTCTTTGGAAATTTGGACTAATGAGGACTGGGGCTGTAGTGATTTCCTTTTTGATATTACTAAAGGCTTCATGGGTATCTGAGGTCCATTCAAACCTTTGATCCTTTTTCAACAATGAATTTATCGACTTCACCATACTTGCATAGTCAGGGACAAATCTTCGTACAAAGTTGATTTTTCCAAAAAATGAATGAACTCCCTTCTTGGATGATGGAGGATTGAGTTCATTTATAGCTTTAACTCTCTCGGGACTAATATATATTCCTTCTTTTCACACAATATGGCCCAATAATTTGCCTTCGGTTACAACAAATAAACGCTTTTTTTGATTTAATGAAACACCATATAATCTACATCTATCAAAAACTTTCCTCAGGTGATGAATGTGATCAGTTGTAGTTTTTGAGTGTACCGTTAAATCATCTTGGTAATCCACCATGAATTTTCCTATCAAAACCTCAAAAGCATGATCCATAGCCTTCTGAAATGTAGCTCCAACATTCTTTAAACCAAAGGGAATCCGAGCAAATGCATATGTCTCCCAAGGTGTTATGAAAGCTGTCTTTGCTCTGCAACCAAGACTTGATTATACCCAGAAAAACCATCTAACTTGGACATGCAAGATGATCCCGTGACTTGTTGGAGGAGAAATTCCATGTTAGGCAAAGGATAATTATCATTTTCACTTGATTTATTAAGGTCTCTGAAATCTACACACATCCAAATCTCCCCAATTTTTTTTTTCTCACTACCACTGTATTTGAAAGACAATCAGAATGTCTGATGGGGTATATGATCCCAACTTTATTTAACTTTTCCAATTCAACCTTTACCAGTGGATTTAATTTGAGGTTCATCATCCTTATTTTCTGCTTGACAGGCTTTGCTCCTTCTATCAAAAAAATAATGTGTTGAAATATTGTTTTATCATATTCCTTCAAATCATCATAACTCCATGCGAACACATTAAGACACTCTTTAAAAAGTGATAAACATTGATCAACTTCATCAAATGTGCAATCAACTCCCAAGTTGACATATTTTGGGGAACTATCAGTTCCGATATTAATCTTTCTTGTTTCTTGGACTTTTTGGACCGATACTTCCTCCAGGAGATTTTTAGCACGATCATCTCTTGTAAAAAGGGACTTAGACTGAATACAATTCTTCGAAACAACAATGATGTCATTATCCTCATCTTCATCATCATTTACCAAGAAATTTTCTAGTTCTTCATAGTTCTCAAACACTTGTAAATACTCCTGATTGTCAGGTACAAAAGGTTGGGATATTCTTTTTACTTGAAAAGATGTTTTGCTCCAAACATCATGTGGGTTCGACAGTGAAGCCGCCAAATCTAACAAATCTGCCTTCTGAGTTTTATCCCTTGAAAGGAAAGAAATGTTAAAAGAGCTAAAAGATTCCATCATTTCATTAACTCTTTTGAAATATAATTTGAGTCTTTCATTCTTAATCTTATATCTCAGGGTAACTTGATTTATTACCAACTCGGAGTCATCAGTTACAATCAAATGTTTTATCTTCATTTCTTGTGCGAGGATCATTCCTTGAATCAAAGCCTCATATTCCACCTCATTATTGGTGCATGCAAATTCAAGTCTGACAACATTTGGGTGCACAATCTTTTCTAGGTTTATAAGGACAATTCCAACTCCACTCCTTGAACTTGAGTAGGCTCCATAAAATCACATCCTCCAGTAACCCTTAAAATAATGATCTTGATTCTTCATGTCCTCAATTTTCTCCATGTCTAAGATACATAATTTTCAATCCCAACATCTATATAATCTTCCACTAGCTCATTATCTTTCTCTTTGAAATAAAACGACCTGCTGGGTTCATGCAGCTTCCATCATTCATGATGTAGGCTCCGATCATACATGACCAATATCTTCCTAGGACAACTCCATATGCAGGAGGAAGATCCAACACCACAATATTGAAAACTGTAATAATACGAGGAGCAGCAGTGATCCAAGCATAAAAGTCTTTGATTTCTCCATAAGCTAGAACCTGCTTGGAATCAATTGCATAAATGGTTTCACATGTTTCATAATTTTTGGTGCAACTCATACCCAATGCCTCCATTACCTCCAATGGCATGATATTATTTGTCATGCCAGTGTCAACTAGAAAGTTGTGGAGTGCAACATCATGGTTCTCAATTGAAATATAAAAAGGTGGGACTTTACCTATTAACTTGATTGTTGATGTGTTTTGGCTTTGATTTGGACTTACGAAAATGGTCTCCATTCTTCCAGATGGGTCATCCAACAATCTCATAATATTTTCCCTCTGTTGATGGATCTTCACCACTTCCGTGAAGGGAAGAGTAAGCTTACTTAAATCCTCTACAATGTTACATTTCATCTCGGGCGGATTTGATATCAAATGTTGCTTTTTGGTTCCAATATTACTTATCGCATTTTTACTGGCCTCTTTCTCATTCCCCTTTTCTTTATTTTTATCTTTTTTCCTTTTTAGAATCATCTTTATTTTTGGATTTATTTACAAATTCCCGTGTTTGGAAAACATTCTCTTGCGAGTCAGGATCATTGTCGCCTTATTCAAATATATACATGGACGTTTTGCATCCGTTCGTCTATACAATTTCAACATTTTCCTCTGGTAAATAATGATTATCTTGCTCAACTATTTGTTCATCATGAATCTTATCCAGAACAACTACATTCAGAATTGGTTGTCCAGGGACCCTTTGTCTTTGTTGATTATCAGTATTTTCAAACCTCACTCTATTTTCTTCGGGAAGGTGCCTTCTTTGTTATTGGACCAACATTCTTGGGTTTGCTATATAATTGTCACTCCTTCTCAATCTGGTTATTTCATTTTGCATTTTCCTGATTGGTCTATTCATTTGTGCAATCTCAATCCTTTGCTTAGTTTCTTGTGCTACAACAGGGTCTACCTTCACATCTGGTATGGTTCCCTTAAAAAATCCTCATCCAGTGGCTTGATTTTGACTCGACTGCGACTTTTGCTCTTCATTTTTTCTCGAACTAGAGGGTCCTTGATCATCAATATTCAGACTACCCAACTGCCTCTATATTTTTCCCAGGATGATATCGGCGTCATCACCCATTTCAATCATGATTTCCTCCATTTTGTGACCTTAGTCATTGCTTCCTCTACGCTGTCAATTTGGGATGTTCTGATAACAAATTTTACATTTGGTGGCATCAAATTTTTATAACAACCAAGTATCACTGAGTCATTTGGCCTCTTATCTTTAGGAATCTTATTCAAGGTTTTATTAAACCTGAGATTAAAATCTCGTATCCTCCCATTCTTCTTTAAGCATATCCGAGTAATATTAGTGAGTAGAGTGTGATACGCAACCAGGGGAGAAAACATAGTCAAAAACATGTTTTCAAGGTCATCAAAAGAACTGATAGATCTGGTGGGCAATGTCATATAACATTCATAATCCTGGCCCAATAAGGTTTGGAGAAACACCTTTACCATTACATCGTCATGTTCCATAAGATGAAAGTCACAAACATCCAAGAAAAAATCAGCATGTCTTTTAGCGTTGATTGTTCCATCTCTAAAAAATTATTTCAAAGTACCCTTAGGGAGGATTGGGAGTTCATCTTGCTCACCGTGCACATCAAGCGGAGAATCTCTCATTCTTATGGGATTTTTGAATCTTCTCACTCCTTCATTTCTGTCTTCTTCATGCCTTGTTTCCTCCTGTCATTCTTTGTGCGGTCCTTCATGTCTTTCTTCGCGTGGTTCTTCACGTCTTTCTTCACGTGGTCCTTCATGTCTTTCTTCGCGTGGTTCTTCACGTCTTTCTTCACGTGGTCCTTCATGTCTTTCTTCATTTCTTTCTGCCATTTCTAAAGGCTTATCCTTTTCGTTATGAATAAGTTATTCACCGTTCAAAGTATGTAACTGCTTGCTTTTGCTTCTAGTGAGGGGTCCTTCGTATTTATCCAGTTTAAATTTTGAGCTTGTTCTAAAGCTCTTCACTCTTGCCTCTCGTTCCTTCGGTCTCGTCTTTCATCCCTCCTTTGTCTTCGAAGGATTTCTCTTTCCTCTTCTTGGACTAGTGTTTGCCAAGATCTTTCCATTTCTTCTCGGGTTTCAACTGTTGTTATTAAAAGATTATATAGCTGATGCAAAATGATTCTTTGATTATTCAATCCAATTTCTAATTGGGACTGATCAGCCCAAGGAAAATTCATGTATTTTCAAAGATTCTAGACCAGATTTCAAAATTTTCAGTGGTTCCATAGTATGGCCGCCAAAAATGTTGACGCTTGAATCCTTCAGGACTGAACTGACGACTTCACGAGGATGCAGATCCTTTGACGTTTTTATAGATGTGGTACTCCTCTCTGTTTTATGATGTTCTTTGATACTCTAGATTTCCAAAATGCTATAGGACTTTTGAGAAAGTCCACTATTATACTCAAAGAAAGATAAAAGTTGTAGAAAAATAAAAACATTTTATTTTAAAGAGAATTCCTTAGAGATGACCATGAACCTCATACATCACACATTTGAAAATATAAACAAAATTTCCTCACATCTATCATAGTGAAAACAAAGGTTTCTGATCACATATAAAATAAAATAAGAGGATTCGTACGCATAAGAGAATTTTGACAGAGTAAACACATGTATAGCTCAAAGGAAGAAAACGATAGAACAATTCCAAATATTTTATACTCAAAACTCAGAGTTATAAAACAACGTCAAAACTGATCCCGACTTAGTTCTCTTGGGATTTCTGAAAAAATATTAAGGTCTATTACAATGCTTTGAAATTAAAATGTGTTTGTCCAAAGGACTGGGAATAGGGCTCTCGTAGACCATAAAAGTAAATATAAACATGAAATAGACTGTAGAGAGAATAAGGTGGGCAGAGGTAGAGTAGCAAGACCTGGAAGGAAGACAAAAAGGAAAATATCAGATTTCGGTTATACCTTTCTAATCAAAGAAGCATGATAATTGGATGAAAAACTGATAAGGAAACCAAATGTAATCAACATAAACTTACTATGATGGTATCTATCGTTTTTCACTTGCTTGTTATTGTCCTTTTATTCTCCTCGTTGAAAGTTATAGGAACTGTCCCAACTGTCGTTTCTTGGCCCTCTTTAGTTAACTTATCGATTGCCCTCTTAAACCAATCCTCAATGTAATTCTTCATTGGTGCAACATTTATCTCATGTCTAATTTTGATATCAAACAATTCACCTTCTAAATCTCTTAGGTCATGAGAAATACCATGGATCGATTCCTCAATATCTTGATTTTTCATAGAATAATCGATAAGCCAATTATCTATCTCTTCTTCACCATATTCAATTATGCCATTAAATTTCTTAGCCGATAATCCCTTTAGTGTCTCCATGTGTTCATCAAATTTCTCCCTTGTCATAAACATTAAATTGAATATTACTTTAGGATCTTTCACCTCACCAGTGCTTCCTACTAAATCTATTTCTGTGAGCCTTCTGAATAATTCTTCTCTTTTTACTATAGTTTCATTGCATGCTTGGACAATATTTCTCAAATTCTTAATCTTTTCTTTCCAACATGCATTCAACTGTTTGATCCAACTAGGAGAAGGCACATCTTATTCTCTCCTCTTTACTTCTATCATGTTTCAAACTTCTATCCCTAATGGTAAAACAACATCCGTGTAAAATCCTTCCTCATTCTTAAAATTAGCTTGGAGATATTCATGAAATGGATGTGCTCTTGAACCAAAAGAAACAATATTTTTAGATACTTCCCAAGCCTCTATTATCAATGACATTCTCTTTTTAATATTTTTTTCAACATAATTTCAAACCGTTGTAATCAAAATCGATGATCCATTTAACTTGATACCAGGTGTAGTTGGTTTTATCATTGTCAAAGGACTAGCCAAGATGGGAAGAGACATCGAGTAAATCTCGAATTCTTTGATCTTTTCCTTTAAGCTGGTATTCTCAGTCTCTAAACCATCAATAGAGTCATCAAGTGCGTCTCCGGTTGCCTTATAAATTTTGGAACTTTGGGACGGTCGCATATACTTGAGGTCAACCTTTGAGCAGACTTTTTCTTTCTTATTTTTCTGGTCAATTCTTTCCACAATCAACTTTTTAGATTCTCTGTAAAAAACATCGCTCTGAAAAGTGAAGGATTCTTCTTCACTAAAGGTTTCATTCCCAAAACTTCCAGTACAAAATCTTGCTGAGCAATTTTCTCCTGTTGTTCTATTGCAGGAAATATTTTTTCAATGTCTGCTTCTAGTTCCATATCTTCCAAGGAGAATATTTGAATATCATTTTCTATAAGATTATTTTCTTCCTCTTGCAATGGGGTCCTTCTTTTCTTTCTCATGGTCAGTTTATGTGAACTTTTAATTTTTCTAGAGGGAGGATTCTTATCTCCTCCTCCACTGGAACTATTGTTGATAGACTTCTTAATTAGGTGGGCTGCTAGAGTACTGCTCTTGGATGTAGCATTATTCAGAGTGACAACTGGAGATTGAACACTTCGTTCATGAGGACTTTTTCCTTTTTTCTTGTAAAGATCATTACTGCTAATAATGTTTCTAAATCGCCAGTTTTATGTACATGATTGTTTTGGCTACTGACTTCTTCTTCTTCACTCAAGGGAGTTTGAATGAAAGAGTTACTGAACCCTACTAATAACATATGTCCAACAAAGATATTGTTTGGATCAAAACCTTTGATATTTTCAAAATACTTCAAACTCACATTGTTAAAATGATTTACAAATTCATCATTTTTATTTATATTTCTCAATACAAACTCTCCAATCTTCCATGGCAGAGGAATAACCTGCTTTTTCCTTTTTTCATGGAAAAAGTGAAACCATAAATTATATTGCCTTGCTACTTCTGTAATAAATAATTGATCGGGTACATAATATGGAAGAAAAGAAGGATTCTCTTTTGAACAAAATATCCTTATGTTATTATGATTCTCCATTTTCTTTATTGTCCTATTTTTCTCTAAAAATTTGGTAGTTGCAATAGATATCCTATAAGTGTTTTCGCCCAACAATTTTTTTTTTGAAAACTAAAACAAAGTAATTACAAAATTTATAGAAAAATAGAGGGGTTTTATGCCTCCATAATGCATGATACCAAAAGGTTATGGGGTCCGCTTCACAATTTACCCTTTTACTGATAGTCAAATTTGGGAATTGGCAACAATGCACTATAGAAAATATCAAATAAGAGGCCATAAAGAATTTTCTATCCTTTTTGTAATGCGACAATTGGGAAGCAAATTCGATAGAAATGAGATTTCCCCAATAAAAAATAGCCTTTTCTTGGACTGTAAAATACAAAATATATAAAATCATTCGAGATATAGAAGCAATGTTCTCCTGACCTGTTACTCTGGTGAATAGCCATGCAATTTCTCGATAGGGATTCTTTAGATATTCAACCTGAATTATGGTTATGTCTGTTGGGACAAATGCATGATTCTCCAAGTACTCCGACAGGAGGTCAAGCCAATTATTATGTTTCTTCAAGAATTCTCTGCAATCTTCACCTTTGAAAGTAAGAGTCGGCTCTGACAGCTTTAACATCTTGCAGAAGACTTGAGGTGAAATCAAAATTGGAGAATGTCCTTGGAGCTGTATGATTCTTTTATTTGGTACGTACTTGTCCACACACCATGCAACAATTTCCTTACAATCGAAAACCTTTGGAACATAACCAACATGAGAAATTCCAGATGTCCAAATTACGTTCTTGTCTTTTTGTGCAATAGGAGGGGAGGACTAATACCAGTATGCTCTCGACCACTGGAAGTTCTAATCTTCGCAGCCAAAAATATTCAGAGTGTCACCACATAACTCTTGTCGAGATGATGTTGCCATTAAGTTGATGGAATTATTTCTTTATCTGGTTAATGGTCTCAAATAAGCCTTTTCAGAAAGATAATGATACTTTAATCCCTTGGAAGATGAAGATTAGATGAGAATTTAATGAAAAATTCCTCGAGCCTTTCTCCATTAATGACAATCTTTTCAGGGCCTACACAACAATTGTTAACATTTATACAATACTTAATGCGCATTGGGAAAAGCAAAGTAATGGTGAGGACGCGTTTGAGAGAACTTCAATATAGAATTTTCATGAACCCGCCAACTCGTGAACCCGCGATTGTAGAGATAATCAAAATAAACTAAGTATAGAGGAGCGATCGGTCGGACTCAAGTGCATGCATAATGGAATAATTTGGAATCTGGCAGCTGAGATGAAGCTAAAGGTTAAGGGATGGTCGAAATGTAGATCACAAAAATTGAAGTGCAAAGTGAGGGCCATGGAAAAAAGGAGAGCAAATATTTGAGCCTGCATACCCGCAAATTTGAAGAAAAAGTCTAAGTGTTGAAATAGACTTGTGCATGAGTAAGTGGATGGAAATGAAAATGTGACAACCCGTGAAACTGTGAACTGAAATATGACTAAGTATAGTAACCAAGAAAGGGAAAAAAAGAAGGGATAAAGGAAATGGGAAAAAAGGAAGGTATAGAAGGGGGAAAAGAAAAGGAGTAAAGAAGTGGGGAAAATAGAATGTGGGAGGGAAAAATGAAAGCAAAAAAAGTTCTCAACAACTGGCTCCAACTGTGGGATGATAACCCCCTGTGGGTTGTCAAGAATCCAAAATATTCATAACCAGGTGTTTCTATCCTTTGGGATATGGAGTCGAATAGTAAGGATGTACAAAATAAATTGAAAACTATATACAAGGAGATGAGACAATTTCAGGTGAAAAAACTTTTCAAATGTCTCCCATTAACATACAACATTAACATTTTCTCCTTCATGTCTTTGAGCATATATGCATTAAAACCCATAATCTTTTCAATGATATATGGTCCAATCTAGAGTGCTTCAAATTTTGTGTGCGTCGATGGTTTCTCCTTAGCTTTGTTCTAGAGCAACACCAGTTCACCCCTTTGAAAATTCCTTATAGTTGCGCTCTGATCAAAATGTTTTTTGATACTTTGTTGTCTATGAGAAGTTCTATACAAAGCTTCACTTTGTTCTTCCTCCAATTTTAATAATTGATTCATTCTCTTTTGTATAGTCGTACTATCTTCTGCATCCTCTGTATTAACTACACAAATCAAGGCATTTAACTTGAGGCTGATTGGAAGTTTTGCTTCTTTCCCATAAACCAACATATACGAAGACATGCCAATGCTGTCTTTTGGATTACTCTCAAGCTTTGTAGAGATTGAATTCATAGGCAGGGGACCAAGCACATCGAGGTTCA
>ML802189.1:12253-39599 GCA_009831015.1 Picea engelmannii | reverse complement strand
TTTCAGTTGAGCCTTTAGATATTCTTCGATCTTATTTGCTTCTTCTACTTGAACCTTTAAGGTAGTTATTTTCTTCTATGTTTCCTTATCATCATATTCCTTCTCTTTATATTTCTGTAGTTCCCGCTTTTGCTTTATATTCTTGTCCTTAAGTCTATAATTTTCTTCTAGGGAAGTAATGAGTTTTTCTTCAAGATTTACTTCTGCATCTTTAATATAATTGTTTTCTTCTATTGAGTTTGTATCTTCATATGTTTGTGTTTCCAGACCCTTAAAGAGAATCTCGTATGCTTCACTGTCACTATCATTTGATGATCAATTGTCTTCATTGGTATATAGATTCTTCCTTTGTCTGTAAGGATTTTTCTTCTTTTCAATCTTCCTTTTGTTGGTTTTCTTGAAATTAAATTCTTCTTTCACATTGGTATTTTCATACAGACATTTATGAGCAAAGTGTCCTATTTTTCCACAATTAAAAATATTGAAAGGGAGTTTACCTTTGTATATGTTTTTGAGCTTTTTGAAAAAGTTTGCTTCTTCCTCATTCATTTTGTTGTGTGAGCAATCACTTATCTTGCACTCTGTCTTCTTTGATTCCTTAAAGACTGCTTCCTTCCTCAATGTTCTTGGTGGGTTATCATGTTCTATTCTCAGTTCATATGCAATTAGGGTTCCATGCAACTCATCCACTGTTAGATTATCCAGATCCTTCATTTAATCAATAACTGATATATTGGGATTAAATCTTGAGGGAAGTGATCTGAGCACCGTTATGCACAATACTAGTTTCTTCAACATCTTCTCCTAATATTTTGATGGAGTTGACAACCTCATCCACATGAAGAAGATATGCTGTAATGTTCTCTTCTTCATTCATCTTGAGATTCTTAAATTATCCTTTATAGACTTGTAACTTTCCTCTCTTAACCTTATCATCTCTTTCATAAATATTTTGTAGTTTGTCCCACATTTCTTTAGTTGAGGCATAATACATGACTTTGGTATATATTGATTTTGTTAATCCCCAAAGAATAACCTTCCTGGCTCTGGAATTATTGTTACTGAGCCTGATTTCAGTTGTATCCGTTGGAGGAGTGTCTAGAGATTTGTAACCATTTACTACTGAAGCCCACACATCATATCCAAGGGACATAAACAATGCTTGCATTCTTATTTTCCAAAAGACATATTCCGATCCATCAAAATTTTGGGCTTTGTTTGTGCATAACCCTTCCTTCTCCTCCATTTTTGATCCATAATTTTTGTGAGATCTTTCTCTACAAAAATTACACGACGAGGATCTTTTACTAACGCTTAATCACATGTGAACATGAGAAAATAATCATTAAGCATTGTATATGAACGTGAGCAAAATTGTCATAGTTATGTGCATATGTGCAATTAAATCCCTACTTAATCAAGCGAGAATGAAATTAAATCTCACACACATAATTTCAAACCCATGTGTTAACGGAGTTCACCAGAACCTTCTGACTACGTCTCTGGATCCGCTTGGAATATGAATCGCTTTATTATCCTTCCTTTAGCAGGGCTAAAACCTTCTCACAAAATGTGGCACATGCTCCATACATGGCGGAAATCCCATAGCAACCTTCTCTTGTACAAAGAGAATTTAAGGCTCTCACATAAGTAACATTTCTTCAGACACCAGAAGGACTACATTCCTCTCAATGCAAAGCTCTATCAAAAGGGCCTAAAAGTGGCCTTCTGGGGCTTCCCCCCACAATGCTTACATAAGGAATTTATATAGTTTGTCTCTCTCCATAATTCAAGGAGACAAAATCCACAATTTTAGGATCTAATAACAACTCAAGGACAAAAATGAGAAAGCATCTCAACCAATCTTAACTTCCCCTTGAGACTAGGAAACCACTTGTGATAAAATGAGGAAGAATTCCAAACCAACTCATGAGACTCCCAACTTCTTCTTAAAATTAGGAAACTAATTTGTGAGGTGGATTCTCACACAAAACTAATTTCCCCTTAAAACTAGGAAACTAATTTGTGAGGTGGATTCTCACACAAATTTCCCCTTTTTACAAATTAAATGAAAAACACATAAGTAATTCCACTCACTCCAAGTATTAATTATTTTCCCCATTGTAATGAATAATACATGATCTTCTCACATTCATTTGAAGTATTAATCATTTTTACAATTTAAATGAATCATTAAAAGCATTAATCATTCCTTTTAAAACTTTGTCACCTATCATCAATCATCATTTTAATGACCTTTTCCATGGTGTGCAAAGTAATGAATCCTTGTGTGGATATCCTCCTGGATCATACCTCCCCACAAAAAGCACTTTTGGTCCTCCAAAAGTACAGAGAGAAACTGTAACTTGAATCTCTACAACCAAATTCTAGGAAGAGTCTTACACTCCATGATGCACTTCCCCACTGCTTGATCTGCATAACAAATGTCTTTGACAGGCCACACCATTATTCTCCTTCACCTTTGTACTTCAGAATGAGGATGTCGATGCCAACACTTGCATCAATTCAAATTCGTAGATGATTCCCTAATCTGTATAAAAAATGTCTTTGAAAATCCGCACCCTTCTTCTCCTTCACCTTTGTACTTCAGAATGAGGATGTTGACGCTGACATTTCCATCAATGCAAATCTGTAGTTGATTCCCTAATCTACATAACAAATGTCTCTGTAAAAGCCACACCCTTCTTCTCCTTCACCTTTGTACTTCATAATGAGGATGCTGATGCTGACACTTGCATCAATGCAAATCTGTAGCTGATAATACATGATCACAATTTTGCAAATTTCAAAGCAATACCATACTTTCCAACAGTTTTATAAAATAGTCATGGACAAGTTTACAATGTTTTCCAAACCAGGCCTAGGAAAAACAATGCCTCTCACTCAATAGTGGCTACAAGACCCATTGCAATGTCGCCAACAAGGATTAACAAGGTTTAGGCATAGAACAAAATACCTCTCACTCTCATCATTACTTTCAAGAGTAGCTAATTAAAACCTTTTACATCATTAAAATTATGGCGAATACCCCCAAATGTGCACTAGTTGTAACTCTATGGCCTTTAAACCCCCCATTATAAACATGTACAACATAATTAAATAGGAAAATGCTATCATCATCACACCCGTCTCGTAATTCTGAGACTTTTGGCTATAAACATGACTACTTTTTGTCGAAGTGTAAAAATGGCCTCTTACCTCATTGTCTCGGTTTGTGTGCAAGGCTCAAATGATGAATTTTCTGCAATAATTCACATCTTGTTGCCTTGCTACAACACTCAAAGATCACCAGAATCTGCAACATACATTCATCCTCTTGCAATTTTTAAAAAGAGGCAAAAATCATAAATGCATGAAACTTACATTGGTTTCCATGCCAAGATGCTCAGCCAACTGCTCAAATCTTAGCATACATAACACCAACACGTCTGTCTCATCATTCTGCAACTTTTGACTGTAAAATCAACCCTGTTCTGAAACGTGGAACTCTGCCTCAAAAAACATACCAAACAATATGACTACACTATTGGATTCATGGTGAGAAATCGTGCAAAAATGACTATAATTTCGTCAAATTTTGTCACTGTAACTTCCAAGCCCCCTTGGGCTCTCTGCCTCAAAATTTGTGCCACACAGGTCGTACGACACACATTAATTGTATGGATGCATTGAAATCTATTCCCTTGGGGCGCACCTCGATCCACACACTAGCGTAACCCTACCTCTTGGTTCCTGGGTGAACTGTCAAAATTCTTCGGTCGTCTGGTTCCATGCCCCTGCGGCCGCCCGTGCAATGGAATGACCCAACTTATAAAGATCCGGGCTGGTGGACTTTACAAAGTTTAGCTGGTTGATATAGTACTAAATTAATAGGTTGGAGGCTCGGTTTCAATCCCTTGGCCTTCCGCATATGGTATGTGGTTACAATGGTTGGAATTTGGGGTTTTGTTGGTTGGGCTGCCGACTAGTTCAGTCGGCCTTTTTTTTTAAATTTGAATTTTTGGACCCTAGCCCTTATTGGGGAAATTCGGGTTTCTGCGTGGCAGCATGTGATTGACCCACATGGTGCTCAATCACTTGCATAGTCAGTGCCACATCACATGTACAACACCACATCGATAGTCCAATCAACGTATGAGCATCGACCCAGTCAACGCCACGTCACTCTGCCACGTCATCGATCATACTGCTTATTTATCTTTCGTACATATCAGTCATCAGACACATCATCCACTATAATACCACTTTACCGACCTAGTCAATGCCACAACATCTATTGTACTTTCTAGTCACTCTGCCACATCATCCACCGTACCATCACATCAACCTCCGTACTACTGCGTGGCGTCCATACGACTGCCACATGACACATTTTTACCAGTCCATTTGGACCTATGAAAAGGCCAAATCCACCCAGCATGTGGAAATATATGGTGCTGCCACGTCATAACGTACTTCCCATTCATTCGATGCATCACCTATTGCGTCGACACTGTACTGCAACATTAGCATTCTGTACAATCTAGCCACTTTATTGACGTCATCACCGTACAACCACGCCAACCGACACGTTAATATCTGTACTGCCATGTCATCCATAAGAAAGAGATGTGGCATATTTTTACGGGTCCACATGGACCCATGAAAGTGCCAAAAATGCATGACATGTGGCAGCCTGTGGTGCTTCCACATCAACATGCTGACGTCAACACTGTACGAAATTCACCAGATTTTCTTGTTTGCCAAAAATTTCAGATGGGCATAATGTTTGCATCCAGAGTCCATTTGAGGCCATTTTTGCACCGTTGGAAAGATTTTGTCAAGCTCTTCCACTTGGTTCTATTTTTTTTGAATTCTGGGCACTTTGATTTTTGGCCATTTTTCCTTTTGATTGAGGAGGATCCACATGGATCAACTCTCCAACTGCATAGGATCTTGCAAGGGCTTCTTTCTTGGTGTACGATGAAGCTTGGGGTGAAGCTTCCAACATTTCCCCATCTAGTGACCACTCATTTGGAAGTGAGTGCAATAGTTGCATGAGTTCATGTCCTTCTTGACTTCATTATAAGGAGCTTTCCTCTTCCAATACTTTGCAACACTCTTATTGTCCCAAGATTTTCGAGGAGACTTTGATTTCCTCCAATATCTCGTGATAGATATATCATTTTTAGAAAGTGATGTGCCATCATTTTTCTTAGATGGTGTTGGTGATGATCTCAACTCTTTGCTTGAGGAATCCTCTGCTTCTATTACTTTTGAGCATTCTCTTTCACCATACCCCAATCCTACATATTAGGGTCGTTCTTCAACCTCTGGTGGTTGAGTGATGCCTTGGCCATTAATACCAAGACCTAATACCAAGACCTCCTCTTTTATACCCCATCTTCCTCAACAACCTCAGGCCAATTCCCTTGGTGTGCCTTTTGAAAGCACCAAAAGAAGCATAATCATTAATGAGGGAAGGGATTGAGCATGGATAATCCTTTACCTCCATTCTTGTTTATGACACTTGGTCATCTTCCTAAAGTTTTTCCAACTGCTCCTCCTTGTTGGATGAAGCTGTAGATGAGGCTTCTAGGAAACCACTTTGGTTCCCCAGTGTTTGAAGAGCATCCTCTATTATATGAAAATATGTGCAAGTATCATATTTTCATAATAAGAACCATAACTGATATACCTGCCATTGCCACAAGTTTGTCTGGTCTTGGAGGGACTTTCTGCTTCTCTTGAAGCAGAGCATTCCCCAACTTGCTCCTCTATAGTTTGTAGCTACAATCATAGTTTTATCTTTTCTTCTTCAGATTATTGAAGCAACCTCCTAAATTCAACATTCTCTTCTTGAATGGTCTGGTTGATTTCTTCAAGCTCATGAAGCCATGCTTGCTTCTTTGCTTTTCTCATGATTATATTCACAATATACAAAACTGTTCAGACCTTCTTTGATACCACTTGATCCAGAATTTCCGTGATATATTTCTCTATAAAAATTCTACAATGAGGATCTTTTACTGACGCTTAATCACATGTGAACATGAGCAAATAATCATTAATCATTTCATGTGAACGTTAGCAAAATTGTCATAGTTATGTGCATATGTGCAATTAAATCCTTGCTTAATCAAGGGAGAATGCAATCAAAACTCACACATATAATTTGACCCCCATGTCTTAATGGAGTTCACCAGAATCTTCTAGCTACGTCTTTGGATCCGCTTGGAATACGAATCGCTTTATTATCCTTCCTTTAGTAGGGTTGAAACCTTCTCACAAAATGTGGCACATGCTCCATACATGGAAAAAATGCTAGAGTAGACTTCTCTTATACAAAGAGAACTTAAGGCTCTCACATAAGTGAAATTTTTTCAGACACCAGAAGGAATACATTTCTCTCAATGAAAATATCTCTCAAAGGGGCCTCCAGGGGTTCCCCCCCACAATGCTAACATAAGGAATTTATATAGTTTCCCTCTCTCCATAATTCAAGGAGACAAGATCCACAATTTTAGGATCTAATAACAACTCAAGGATAACAATGAGAAAGCATCTCAACCAACCTTAACTTCCCCTTGAGACTAGGAAACCACTTGTGATAAAATGAGGAAGAATCCCAAACCAACTCATGAGATTCCCAACTTCCTCTTAAAATTAGGAAACTAATTTGTGAGGTGGATTCTCACACAAAACTAATTTCCCCTTAAAACTAAGAAACCAATTTTAGGTGGATTCTCACACAAATTTTCCCTTTTTACAAATTAAATGAAAAACACATGAGTAATTCCACTCACTCCAAGTATTAATCATTTTTTCCATTTGAATGAATAATAAATGAGTTTCTCACACTCATTTAAAGTATTACTCATTTTTACAATTTAAATGAATAATTAAAATCATTAGTAATTCATTTTAAAACTTTGTCACCTATCATCAATCATCATTTTAATGACCTTCTCCATGGTATGAAAATCAATGAATCCTTGTGTGGAATCCTCCTGGATCAATTGTGAGGATTCACCTTCCAACGGTTAGAATGTTCCTGAAGGAACCTGCTCTGATACCAATTGTTGGAATACTAAGAGGGGGGTGAATTAGTATTCCATAGTAATCATTAATTTCTTTTGCCACAATTTCTTTTTAATCCAAATATATTATTTACCAACAATTAATCATGCAATTCACAATATATAGATATTTAACGTGGAAATCCAAATGGGAGAAAACCACAAAACTTTAATGATAAAATTTGTAAGCAACAACTTACAACAAACACCAATGCGCAATAATTTTTGCAAGGACCAACCTGCAGAGGACACCAATCCCCTTATTGAGCACCAACTCAACTTATGGGCACCAACCCACATAATTTTGTTCATAGGAAACAACCTGTAGGAGACACTAATATCCTTATTGAGCACCAACTCAACCAATGGGCACTAACCCACATAATTATTGTTCACATGCATCAACTTGTAGGAGACACCAATCTCTTTCCTTGCTCCACCCAGCCACCCTGAAAATATTTGTAATTTGTAGTTTTCTCCAGAAAACCTCTCCAACATGCTTCATCCTCCGTGTCATCAAACCTTAGATCATCTTCATCGCTTCCACACTTTCGTACATACCTCAGAATCTCTGTTCTCCTCACACCTCTTCACATCACCTTCATCGCGCACTCTCCCTTTCAACACAATCTGAGCATCATTATATATTCGAGCTCATACACCAAGCATTTGTTCTCAACCAAATCATATTCAACAAGTTGGCTCTAGTTCCATCGATTCTTCATCAATTCGAGCTACAAATTCTCCATGAAAAACTGATCTTTAGCTTCCTTCTGTTGCCCACAGATTAGTTCACTAGTCTTCGATGCTCAGATAGCGTCTGATCTGGATCTCAAATAAATCTCCTCCATCAATTTGCTATTTTTTTATTGGGACCATCGAGTTATTGGACCCTTGGGACCTCATCACTCAACCACTATCATATTTATATCTCCATTCAATCTCCACTGTCGATCTACGATCACGTTTATCGAGACCACAGGGAGTCCGAAACACTCAAAACTGCCTTGGAATACGACGATGGATCAAACAATCCTCACAATCTGAAATCAAGGGCTCCAAATACATCACCCCCTCAAAATGTATGATGGTCAACTTCTGTTCCTCAATCCTTTTGTAAGATGGCTAGGTGGGACCCACATAGATCTATGATTGTCATCGCGTATTGTTTGTACGTCGACCAATGGTCCATATTGCTCCTTGGAGCTTCTTTGTTGGAGTACCTCCATTGCAGTCAACCAATCTACTCTGACCAATGCTTCTCCGATGGAAGGTCCAGATCTCTTGAGATCTACTCCAATGAACGGTTGGATTTCTTCATTACTCCCACTCCGATGGAAAATCCAGATCTCCTTGCTATAGCTCCAATAGATCAGTGGTTCTTGTTAACTCGGGGATTCTTCTGTCGAATTATTTCCATCCACTTTCATGATAAGTATTGTGATGGATCCAATGGTTCTATAAGACTCACAATCAACGATGTTGATCACATCGTTGTTTTATCTTGCACAACATTTATCTCCTATCACTCTAAGACTGAGATTGCGTCTAGCCTACATGCCAACCTATGGTTTATATTGCTCCTTCGTTGGAGTCCCAATGCATCCTCACACTCAATCACTTTGATGGACGGTCAGATCTCTCTTGCAACCACTCCGATGAATAGTCTATGATTTGTTGTGACCATTCTCCGATTAGATCGATGACTATCATAAACTTAGAGTTTCCTTCACCATCAGAGTCCATGCCACCTTGCACTACACATGTCCTGACATGTGGTTCTGTACAGTGCATTACACGTGGCTTCTCTCGTGGATTTTTTACGTCAGCATGACATGTCCTCCATGTGGACTCCCACATGATGTGGTACCTCCAATCCTGTGACACCATCCCTTCCTCTTGCTTTGCTCTGTCACTGTGCCGACTTGGCATTGGACACATGCATTGTCCTTCTAGGATTGGTCGATCTGAATTATCCAGGGTCTATTTCTGTCGTCGATTACTACTTCGCTGATAATAGTGTAGTCGTCAACAACTTACTCACAAGGTCTAATGTCCCCCACCTTTTGATGAAGAGGTTTGGAGAGACTTAGTAGTCTAGTTTTCCCCACTAGACTATAGTCTCATGCATTATGGGGAGAAAGTTAGCTAAACAACCATCATCCAAGCTCAACGTTATATTATGAAGTTGACTTTGAAAAGAAAGGGTAACTAAGTGAAAGAAAAGAGCACACAAAGGTAAGCTAGGAGTTAACCCTAGGGGTTAACTAACTCAACAAATAAATAGAATTGAGGTATAAAAGAAAGGAAGGGCACACTTCTCATTCACCTTTGGATTATTATTACATTTTTCTTTTGGGCTCCTGAGCAAAAATAGTTTTGAGGGTTTTGAGAATACAAACCCTATAGATCAACTCAGTGGTGAAAGATCCAACCTCACTTGATCCAATCTTGGTCTCAGGGATGCAATACTCCACCCACACCATTATACAACAACTAGAGGTGCCATCAATCATTCAAGGAAGAAGCATGACGTAACCTTGGGGATTTTTAGCAAGGAGGGCACACCATTGAAGGAAGAAAGATTCGATCCAAGAGTTAGAGGAGGTTTTTGGACTATTCGCCACCTCAGTTTTCTCTGTAGGGCCTTAATCATCATTTCTAGCATATTTGGAGAGAGGTTTACTTGCCATTTGATTTTCTAGAGATTGGCCAGAGTTGAAGAGAAGGAGGGCGCACTGTGGAAAGATATCTAGTCAGTTTGGAAGGGCAGATCTTCATCTTTCAGCTAGAGACTTCACCAGGGGGTTTGTCTAGCCCCGATCTACATTTCCAGCCAGTTTCATAGAATTTTGAGGCTTCTAGCCAGGAGGGTGAATTATTGGGTATCTACAGTCTTCAAGAGGGCGTAGTCCAGTTTGGATATTCATCCATTTGAGAAGAAGATATTTATATTTTAGTTCGAGACTTTTGGAGGGGGTTTGTATTGCCCTGATCTATAATTCCATACAGTTTCAGAGCCTTTGGAGGATTCCAGCAGTAGGGCCAAATTGTTGGGTTTCTACAGCCAGCCAGGAGGGCACAACTTCGGCCAGGAGGGTTTGGACTTGGACCTTGGAGGGAAATAAGTTAATCTTGTATTGTTCCTCAGCTTGTTATCTAGCCTTGGGAGGCTTGTATATTCAGTCTTGATCATTTTGTAGTAACTCTTATTCCAGCTAGAGGATTTATCTGACATTCTTCTAGATCTGCAGATCTATTGTACCAGGTTTTCTATATTATCTAAATAAAGGTCAGATTTGTGTTATTTGGTTCCATAACTAGTGTCTCTTGTTATCTCTTATACTTCTTTATGATGCATCTTCAGATCTATGTCCATATGTTTTGATAATCAAATCTATAAACCCTAAACGCAACTTCATGAGCAAACCTGCATACACACATCCAAACAACAGTTGACAACAAACGATTAGTGTTTCCAGTGAAAAAATTGGCTTAGGAACATTACAGTGGTATCAGATTGTTGATCCTCCCATCTAGTGGGGGTTAGCACATGCATAAGTTCAGTGGAATTTACACGGGCATATGAAGGAAACATACAGGTGAGACAGAGGCCGAAATGGAAGGATCATGTGAGGACAATGAGCCATAGTTTCTAGCAGGGTTCGCTAAGGACTTAGAACATTCCATAGATGTGACACAGAGAACCCTTGTGCATCACCTATAGAAGAACCAGGAAATAGTACGTAGGGGACAAGTGGAAATGACAGAGGCTCTGAGAAAGGTAAGTGAAATTCAGGAGAGGGTATCACAAATCTTGATGCAGATGATTCATGGAGGGAAGGGTCTGGAAATTTATGCTAATGGAGAGGCTAGTGGGTCTCATGGAGGGACTAGACATCAACAGGAACACATTCCCCATTATCACACTAAGGGACAGATCTATGGAGGAGGTGCACCACAAGGACATACATACAACATGACCACCCCTAGGCCCTATCTGCCTTCATTCTTGGATAACCAGAGACAAGATTGAGGACAATTCTGAGCAGTATGCCATGGAATACAACTCACTGAGCACAGGGATCCAAAGGCAAATAATACTGGAACAATATTGTGGGATCAAATTCAGGGTTAAGCCCAAACCATATCACAGGAATAACTATTAACTAGAGCGCAGAGCTGGTAAGATGGAAATCCCATACTTTGATGGATCTTCCAAGGTGACTGCACAGGCTTGGGTCCAGAAACTTGATACTTACCTACAACTCAACCCAATGAGAGAGATGTATGCCATCAAGTTTTCCACCATTTACTTGGAAGGAAATGCTCATGAATGGTGGTACCATGGCTTAACTACACTAGGCCACAACCATGTCATTGCTTACATAGAGTTTACAAAGAGGCTTATTGACAGATTTGACCAAGGGGATCCAGAGCTACATTTTAGGGAACTCACCCAACTCAGGCAAACAAGATCACCAGAGGTATATATAGAGGAGTTTAAGAGGATAGCATTTATGGTGCAGGATGTGTCTCAAGCGAGACTCATGATGTTCTTCAAAGAGGGGTTGATGGAACCCTTAAAGGGTTGGGTAAAGGCTTTCAAGCCTACCAATTTACAAGATGACATATGGAGGACAAGGGACTTGGGATCAAAAAAGAAATCTAGATTTACCCCTAGACCACCTCTAAACACAGGAGGAAGAGACCAAAGACCTCCCATGAACCAAGGGAGGAGAGACCAAAGGGGGTTTGACAGATGAAGGGGTAGAATGGATGAAACCACTAGAAGGGAACTGAGGAGGAAGAAATTGTGCTATACTTGCAAAGAGCCTTGGGATCCAACACACAAGTGTATGGGAAAATGCAAGGCACACTACATTGATGTAATTTCTGATGGAAGATGAAGGTTTTGACCACCTGTAGAACATGGAGGTAGACACCACCAAAAACGTAGAAGATGAAGATGCAAGTCACAACCTTGCAACTTATGAGAAGATAACCTTGGCATCCATCAGTGGGGTACCCAAATTCAACACCTTCATGATGAGAGGGGTGTTACAGGGGCATAAAGTTTCAGTCCTCATTGATGGGGATGCTTCACACAACTTCATTGATTCAGCCCTACTACAAAGAAGACACATACCCAGTATTGAATTTGAAGGATTCAGGGTGGAAGTAGTAGGGGGGCGCACTATGCCTTGTGACAGGTATATTCCGAGGATGAAGTTTACATTAGGCAGACATGATTTGGCATAAGAATTCTATGTGATGGACCTTCCAGACACTAATATCATCCTTGGAGTTCAATGGTTTAGTACGCTGGGGCCAATCACTATAAGCCAACTACAAGACCATGGAGATGTCCTTCACAGAGGAAAGTGGGAAAAAGGTGGTTCTCACTGGCATGACAGGAAACACACCTAGAGTGGTTACAACAAAGTGCATGGAGGCCATTTTTAGGAGAGAAGACATTGCATATGCTACCGAATGAAGAATATCAGTATAGGTGGATAAGAAAGGGGAGACTTATTACTCACCATAGATTCAGAGAATCATTAACAAGCACAACAAAGTCTTTGGATGCATTCCACCAAGGGCACCACTATATAGGGGGTTTTAGCATATCATAGCGTTGGAAGAGGGAGCGAAACCTGTCATCACCAGTCCCTACAGGCACCCAAATAAATACAAAGATAAAATCGAGAAGGCTATCAATGAACTGCTAGACATGGGCCACATTAGGCCAAGTTCCAGTCCCTTTGCATCTTCAATGGTCATAGTGAAAATGAAGGATGGGACCATGCACATGTGCATTGATTACAGGGCTTTGAAYAAGAAGACAATCAAGAATAGATACCCCATTCCGAGGATTGATGAGCTATTGGATGAGCTTCATGGGGCTGTTTACTTCACAAAGATTGACTTACGCTCTGGCTATCATCAGATCAAGATGAGGGAGCAAGATGTACCCAAAACCGCTTTTAGATGTCACTAAAGTCATTATGAGTTCTTGGTGATGCCTTTTGGGCTGACTAATGCACCATCCACCTTCCAATATTGCATGAACCATGTCTTCAACAAACAATTAAGGAAGTTATTCTTAGTATTCTTTGATGACTTGTTGATCTATAGCAAGACTTGGGAGGAGCATAAATTCTAGCTATCATGGAAGGGCAATATTTGCATGCTAAGGAATCCAAATTTGAATTTGGAATGACATAGGTCCTCTATTTGGGACACATCATTGGGGTAAATGGGGTATAGGTACACCAAGAGAAGATACAAGCTATACTTGACTAGCCCACACCTAATACCCTCACAGAATTGAAGGGGTTTCTTGGCATCTATTGCTATTACAAGAGGTTTGTCAAAGGCTTCTCACAACTTTGTGCACCTTTGACCGATTTGACCAGGAAGGGAGGATTCAGATGGAGCCCAGAGGAACAATTGACTTTTGACAAAAATGAAAAAGGTAATGAGTACGTGCCCAGTCTTGGATCTATCAGATTTCACATAACCCTTCACAGTGGAGTGTGATGCCTCCGGGGAGGGCATTGGAGTAGTGCTTATGTAGAATAGGCACCCTATTTTCTATGAAAGCCAAAAACTGAGGGGTCCTGAGCTTCTTTATACCATATATGACAAAGAGATGCTATCCATGATGCACACATTGGCCAAGTTCAAGAAATATTTGGTAGGAGCAAAATTTGTGGTGAGGACAGATCACAATAGTCTTAAGTAATTTTTGGATCAAAAGGAATTAAATGAGAGGCAACATAAGTGGGTTAGCAAGATACAAGCTTATGATTTTGACATTGAGTTCGTCAAAGGGAAGAATAATGTAGTGGCAGATGCATTATCCAGGAGGCCTTCGGTTTATGCTATGACCGATATCTCAGTTGACTAGAAGGCCCACCTTTTGGTGGAATACTCAAAGAACCAATTTGCATGTCAATTAATGGATGGACAAGTAGAATATGACAACGTCAGAATAATGGATGACATCATCTACTACAAGGGCCAAATTTTATTGGTTCCTGAGTCAACCTTTAAGGCAAAGGTACTACAAGCGTGCCATGATTCACCAGTGGAAGGACATCAAGGATTCATCAAAACGTACCGACAGATAAGGCAAAGATTCTCCTGGAAAGGTTTGAATGAAGATGTGATGCATCACATCAAGGAATGCACTATTTTCCAGGTAAACAAGGATGAGCACACCCATCCAACAAGATTATTACAACCACTACCCATCCCAGAGCACAAATGGGAAAGCATATCTATGGATTTAATCACAGGATTTCCCAAAGCACAGGGAAAAGATTGCATTTTTGTGGTGGTAGACAGGTTAACCAAGTTTGCACATTTTTTCTCCATTGCCACAAACTACAATGCAACACAGGTCACAGATTTTTTCTTCAGGGAGGTTTTCAGATTACATGGTCTACTCAAGACCATTGTGAGTGACAGGGACAATAGGTTCATGAGCACCTTTTGGCAAGAACTATTCAGGTTGGTAGGTACGACCTTAAACCCTAACATCAACTACTATCCTCAAACTGATGGTCAAAAAGAAATAGTCAACAAGTGGGTGGAAGGCTACCTCCGAAATTATGTATCAGGGCAACAAAAGGCATGAGTTAGGTGGCTTCAATTGGGAGAATACTGCTACAACACCACCCATCATATGTCTATTGGTATGACACCATTCAGAGCCTTGTACATTTATGATCCTCTCTCCTTTGTGGAGATTTTCTTTGGTGACAACATGGCCCCTATGGTTCAAGATTGGATTCAACAGAGTCAGGATATACTCAGAGAACTGAAGGACCAACTGAAAAGGGCACATAATCAACAAAAGGTCCAGGCAGACAAGCACAGAGTGGAGCACACATTTGAGGTTGGTTTACTTGAGGCTCCAACCGTACAGACATGCATCCATCAAGAGAAGTGGAGAATAAAATCTCCAACCCCGATTCTTTGGACCCTACAGGGTCAACAAGAAGGTAGGGGCCGTGGCATATGAGCTTGATCTTCCACAGGGCAACAAAATACACAATGTTTTCCATGTGTCATGCTTGGAGAGAGCCATAGGCCAACACATCATTCCTATTAAGGAACTTCCACCCTTAGATGAAGAAGGGAAATTTATACTGATACCAGAAGAGGTACAAGAAGTTCAGGAAAATAAGCTAAGGAGGAGAAGCATCAAGGAATATTTAGTCAAATGGAAGAAATTGTTTATTGATGATGCTACTTGGGAAAGTAAATAGGTGCTATAGGAGATAGGTTCAAAATTGCTTATGGGCAAGCAATTTCTAACAGGGGAGACTTTAATGTCCCCCACCTCTTGATGGATAGGGTTGGAGAGACTGAATAGTCTAGTTGTCCCCACTAGACTATAGTCTCATGCACTATGGGGAGAAAGTCAACTAAAATCCATCAGCTAAGCTCAATGTTATATTATTAAGTTGACTTTGAAAAGAAAAGGTAACTAAGTGAAAGAAAAGAGCACGTGAGGGTAAGCTAGGAGTTAACCCTAAGGGTTAACTAACTTAACACAGAAATATTATTGAGGTATAAAAGAAAGGAAGGGTGAACTTCTCATTCACCTTTGGATTATTATTGCATTTTTCTTTGGGGCTCTTGAGCACAAACAATTTTGTGGGTTTTTGAAATACAAACCCTAGAGATCAACTCGATGGTGAAAGATCCCACCTCACTTGATCCAAGCTTGGTCTCGGGGATGCAATACTCCACCCACACCATTCTATAGTAGCTACAAGTACCATCAATCATTCAAGGAAGAAGCATGACGTAACCTTGGGGGTTTTCAGCAAGGAGGGCACACCATTGAAGGAAGAAAGATTCAATCTAGGAGTTAGAGGATGTTTTTGGACTATTGGTCACCTGAGTTTTCTCTGCAGGGCCTCAACCATCATTTCTAGCATATTTGGAGAGAGGTTTACTTGCCATTTGATTTTCTAGAGCTGGGTAAGAGTTGAAGAGAAGGAGGGCGCACTGTGGAAAGAGATCTAGTTAGTTTGGAAGGGAAGATCTTCATCTTTCAGCTAGAGACTTCACTAGGAGGTTTGTCTAGCCCCGATCTACATTTCCAACCAGTTGCATAGAATTTGGAGGCTTCTAGCCAGGAGGCCAAATTATTGGGTCTCTGCAGTCTTCAGGAGGGCGCAGTCCAGTTTGTAGATTTAGCCATTTGAGGAGTAGATATTTATATTTCAGTCTAAGACTTCAGAAGGGGGTTTGTATTGCCCCAATTTATCATTCCATATAGTTTCAGAGCCTTTGGAGGCTTCCAGAAGTAGGGGCAAATTGTCAGGTTTCTACAGCCAGTCAGGAGGGCGCAACTTCAGCCAAGAGTGTTTGGACTTGGACCTTGGAGGGAAACAAGTTAATCTTGTATTGTTCCTTAGCTTTTTATATAGCCTTGGGAGGCTTGTATCTCCAGTCTTGAGCATTTTGTAGCAACTCTTATTCCAGCTAGAGGATTTATCTCATATTCTTCCAGATCTACAGATCTATTGTACCAGGTTTTCTATATTATCTAAATAAAGGTCAGATCTGTGTTATTTGGTTCCATAACTGGTGTCTCTTATTGTCTCTTGTACTTATTTATGATGCATCTTTAGATATATGTCCATATGTTTTGATAATCAAATCTATAAACCCTAAACACAACTTCATGAGAAAACCTGCATACACACATCCAAACAACATTTGACAACAAATAGTTAGTGTTTCCAGCGAAAAAATTGGCTTGGGAACATTACACAAGGCTCAATTTTCTTGACCTGACGATATTGGGCCCCACTTTGAAACTTCCGCTCCGATAGAATGATACCACGTGCCATCTTCTGGGTCCGTTGATTTGGTTTACTTTAAGAAAATCCTCGCCATCAATTGGTTTGTTTATCGACGTTGGCGATTTCAACAAGGATTTTGTCATCGATGATTAAGAGATTTTCCACGTTGACGATAAATCATCGACAATAAACCATGTAATGAAGTCTTGTGCCCCGATATAGAAGCCCCGATGATATGATTGTGGCCATTGGATCTGAAAGGGATAGCGTCGACCAAATCTCGACCATTTGTTCACGTTATTCCATTGAATGGATTCTGAAAGCCAAATTCTACGCACCCAACACAACAATGGCTAATTAATTATTCTTGGTTTCTCAAAATTCTTCACTTAATTACACCATACTCCCAGAGTCTAACCCTGTTGGTTCGTTTCATTCCTTGGAATTGTGCATGGTTCAGGTTCGATCCTTGGACCTGGAATCAGAGTCTTCCTACCTTCATCATTGACAATGGCTAGTCTCCCCTTGCTTGTGACATCAATGATATCCAAGACATTTGACATAAATGACAACACAATTTCCAACAACCACCCCTTCCCATGATGACCTACCATTACATTGTATACATTAATCTATCCATACCTTCATCTAATCAATATTGTTTGTAATGTATAAATGTAGTGCATCCCACTCTCAACCAACTGTATGAAAACAAAATAAAAATTACTAATTAGAATAAAGATTAATAATTAATCATGGAAGCTAAATAAAAATTAAATAAGTAAAATATATAAATAAATCAATATTAATGCAAAGTATTGTAGATCTCTACCATCTAATTACCTTTCACTTTCCTCATTCTACCTTTCTTGACATTTTATTAATGGAATTGACATCCCAAATCCGAGGCACCTTCACGATTTTTGTTGCTAATTTAGGAAGATACTGACTAATATACACCAAATGTTGATATACCATATATCCCTCCACCATATAATCCCCAGGACATGCTCTTTGTCTAACAAAATCCTTCAATGACTTCAAGTGCCTCTCCACCATTCACATTGACCTTGTGTGTACAGGTCCACACATTTCATTCTCCTCAACTTGGTGTATGAGGTAGTGTTCTTGTGAATTGAAAAATGTTGGAGGTAGATACTTTTGCATTTTACACATTAGCCGAGGAATTCCTCTCCTCCAATATTTTATATCTTCTTTATGGCTTTCTTTAGATGACAACCACCTACACATGATATAACAAATAAAATCATAGGTTTTAACAACAATGTATATACATTGAAAGTAAAGCAAATGTTGAGAAGTTGAACCACAAATATTTTGCATATAAATCATCAATATTTACCTCATTATTTTCCAAGATCATATAAATTTGTTTTACATTGTTGTCAAAGTTGTGAGGGAGAGATAGAGGTAGAACATACTGTAACAAAAAAGGGATCATTAATTTTTTTGAAAATAAAACAAAATTATAATACTAAAAAGTTGTATATTTACCAATATAGAAATCTACCAAAATAATTACCTTAATGAAGGTATGCCAGTCATGTGTTTTCACCCCACCAAATTCACATTTCTTCGTTAAGATATTCTTTATGTTTGAAGCAAATTCCGTATGAAATTTAATTTTCCAAATGACCTCTTTTACAACATTGCTTTCGTTTTATGTAAACAACCATTTAAAACTATTTCAGTGTCCATTGCTATAAGAAAAAAAGACATTTTGCAGTGCATGATTGGCTTCCTGAACGTCAGTACAAAATTTGACAATTTTTTCTTTGTCACTCCTTCCATCTAAGATTCTCCACAATGTTTTTGTTACATTCTTCTCGATATGCATTGTATCAAACACATGAGCTATTTGTAGGTCCTCATAGTAGAGAAACCTATTGAATTATATAGGGTTACTGTTCATTCATTGTGGAATCCCATTAATGCCTTGATGAAAATTATGAAAAATAAATGACATTACAACATTAATGGTTAGATACAATAAACATAATTCAATACAAATTAAAATTGTAAAACATTAATATATATGACACACAGACTAAATTCTTACCTTGACGATTTCTATTATATTCCAAATTCCATAGGTGAGGTGTCATTCTTTGTGGTTTTATTCAGTCTCTTCTTTCAAATTGATTTTTTTTTCTTTTTTCTGTAGTTCGATACCTATGGTTCTTAGGGAGGAAGTGGCTATACTAATCAAACAGCTCCTTTTCTAGACTTATTGAATGACATGATTTAATCCTAGGACCACAAACTGGACATTGCAAATTTACCCTTTGTTTGAAGACATGCAAGATATGGATTAAAGTCAGTATTATTTATATAACAAAGAATTAATATTTAAGAAGCATGCATCATATTTTCATAAAATTATATACTATTAAAGTGCAGTAGTATGTTACATACCACATAAATGTGTTAGCCTTGGGGCATCTTTAATTGACCATGTAAGTATTCCATGGAATTGAAATTGTTTTTTCCCTATTGGTCTAGAGACGTCGTACATAGTGATGCCAACCCATAACTTTAGTAGCTCATTGACAAGAGAATGAATATACACATTCATATATTTTACTTGGTACTTACCTAATTGGGTGAAAGTACACATAATTACTACCTTGTATATATATATATATATGCAATGAATAAGACAAACAAAATGCAACATTCAAACCAATTTTGTAAACAGATACCTGAAACAATCAATTCTAGCATTGTGTGCTCCCTCTTTATTGAGATCGAAGGAGGAAGGTTATTGTTTATAACAAAAATAGGCCACATTAAGTAAATATACCCGAGCTCACCAAATGGATTGATATCGTCAACTGCCAATGAAAGCCTAACATTACAAGGTTCATCTTTAAAAACCAACCATCTTTCTTCGATGTTCCTAAATGCAGAACCATCTGCAAGCATTCGAAGAACACCATATTCACTTCTATGCCATCAATGGTAATCCATAAACTGTGTTAGCACCGTGATTTTTGCAGTTAGATTTAGCCCTAGATGAGTCATAGTTTGTGCATCAAAGTTTATAGGGTCAGTGACCAAATAAAGAGTGGTTCGAAATTATTGAGTAACGGGTCTGGCCATAAGTTGGAAAAGTAGTGTAGACAGGGCACTCTTGAATGTAAATTTATGAATCTGAAGGAAATATAAATGTAGAGGTCCTGAAGCTTTCGATAAAAAGATTCTAGTGGTGGCGGTTTGATGTATTGTGATCCTATCTTCGTATGTACTTCTTGTTTCCTGCAAATTCATGTTTCTTCCATTCGTTTAAATTGGAAATATTTAAAAGGTTTAAAATTCATCTCGTGGTGCTTTAGACTTGACCATTTAAACTCTGTGTTTTCTTCTAAGTTAGGTCGGAATTAATATCTAATGATGCTCTGATTTGCTTTATGTTTCTCCTTTATTTCTCCATACACAACGATATTGAAACTGAAAGACCATTACCTATTTAGCCTTTGTCCTCTCAAAGATTCTCTTACGATTCATTGATTTCTCTTGTTTTCAGGGGGTTGACTCCATAGCCCAAAAGGTACTATAATTCCTTTCCAACTTTCTCAAGCATCTAAATCTAACTGTCAGTCCAAAGTTGTTATCTATCAGAGACTAGGTCTCAGAGAGAGCCCTCTCTAGAATGGGAAGGCTAGTTTCCAGTCTTAAAGTTCATTTGTAGGTTACTTTGGTAGATCGTTCTCTTCAACCCAACAATTTACCAAGTGATAACATTTGGCATCATTGCCGGGGACGGAATTGAAAACTTTCGACGGGAAAAAATGACTAAAGCTATAGATTTGATTCCTGAGGGTAACAGTGAATCAAATACCTATATTGGCTGAAACTTATTTTACCCTAGTGACCTCATTGAATAATATCAATAGCGTAAAGTAGTCCGAATCAGAAATCCTGGCTCCTAAGAAATTTTACACCAGAGCGAACCCTGATCCAGAGCCTACATCATCTGTGTCTAATCCTGAAAAAATTCTACACAAAAGAAAGGAAAGGATAATAGACTCAATATGTTACCTGGACATGAACCTATCTTTACCTAAAGACGGGGTAAAAAGCATTGATGACCTTGACTTCGATTTATTATTTGAACAAACCTTGTTCAGATCCAAATCAAAATCTTATTTGAATGAAATCATCTTCGATGAGAAAAAGTTTCAATCTTTGATACCAACCAACCCCCCTCAAGCTGCTGTAATTTCCACTCAGACTATTTAGCCAGTTCAAACTCCTCCTAGAGACATGGCCGCCATATTCGCTCTTCTCTCCTTTCCTACCCAATTACATGATTTACCTCAGAATTATAATCAGAGAATTAAATTATATGATGCTGAAGGGAATGCTTCAACTCAAAAACACTTAGATTGGTTTAATGACTTTCTCGACCTAGAAGAGGTAGATTATGAGGATGTAAAAATGAGATTTTTTTCACAAAGTCTCTCAGGTGAGGTAAGAAAATGGTTCAAAGCTCTTTCAACAGCGAGTATCCCTAATTTTGCATCTTTTGAAACACTTTTTCTTTCCAGGTGGGGTGATAAAAATAATCCTCTTCAGTTACTAGCTTAGTACAATAATATAAAAAGATCACCAAATGAAACAGTACAAGATTTCTCAACCAGATTTATGAAATTTTATAATTCAATTCCCACAAAAGTCAAGCCTCCTCTCGAAGCTGCCCAACTTTGATATGCTGATTCTTTTGACAGTGACTTTGGCTTGCTGTTAAGAGAAAGAAGATCCAATACATTAGATGATATGATGAGCGACACGATTGAAGTAGAAGTAAATCTGATGGCATCAGGGAAGATCAAACATAATCTTGATAGAAGCGTGAAGAAGGTCCAAGGGGAATCACAACCCTCTACGTCTCAATCATCAGACGAGAAATTTGACTTGATGATGAAGAATATGGAAAGACTCATGGAGAGGATGTCCATGGAAAATAAGCTTGCCACCAAGGATCAAACTGATTTTCAACCCATAAATCAAAATTTTAGAAGAGCCCCAGTTCCACAGATCAGGCAAAGAGTTCCACAGATCAGGCAAAGAGACCAGAGGGATCAAGGTGATCAACAAATAAAACCTCCTTTCCAAAACAACTATGCAAATGAAGATTTTGATCAAATAATCGAAGACCATATGCATTGCTATGATGATACATAAACAAACGTGTTCTTAACCAAAGGAGAACATGATCAATTTATGGATGCAAATGATAATTTTATGCATGAAAATGATGATATGTTGTCATCGGAAACAAAAGATTTGAGGAAAGGATACCACAATGCTATTATGCAACTTCAAAAGCAGTATAATCTCAGAAGTAAATATGCGTCTGCAAATCTTCCAAAGGCGAATCCTACAAGGGAACTTCAGATAAATAAACCTTGTTCAAGCCAACCGAAGAAAGATAATTCAGTAAAGGATGTAATGGAGAAAGGAAAATCAACAGAAGAACCCCCAAAGAAAATACCCGAGGCAAGAAAGGAAACGATCATCAAAGAGGTATAAAAAGCTCCATCTCCTTTTAATTTTGAAAGCGAAATGGACATGTCATATGCTACTATCCCTGTTTTTGGCCAGGAAAGGAGGTTATACAGAGAAGTGCTGCTCAAGTACATGGTGAGTAGCAAAACTCAACCAAATAATCATCTTATTTACTTTGTTGATACCGAAGTGGGTTCCTCTATTTTCTATAATAACTTGAGTTTTGAAGAGGGGATCCAACAACTGTCATGGCTATCAAATACAAAACTGAGCATCGAACAGAGGAAATTACAGATCAACAAAACAGTGCAGAGGATGAAATGTGGAATATGAGTTTTGATGGAGCTGCTAGCAAGGAAGGAGCTGGAGCTGGTGTGTGGATGAACCCTCCCAAGATGGGTACAAAACTCTGTTCTTACAAGCTCGCTTTCGATTGTACCAATAATATGGCCGAATATGAGGCACTGATTTTGGGATTGAAGACTTTAAAATAATTGGGTGCTAGAAGGATTGTTGTACATGGGGATTCCGAGCTTGTCATTAACCAGGTAAAGGGTATATATTGGTCCAAGCATCCTATATTAATAGCATATAGGAATTTAGTGCTTGATCTTCTTGAATAGTTTTCAGAATACAATTTGTTAGTGATTCCTAGGGGGAAAAATCAAATTGAAGATGCTTTGGCTACTTCAACTTCAATTTTCAAAATTCCAATCTTTCCTAACAAAATTGTGAAGTTGAAGTCAAATATAGGCCAACAGTACCTGATAACATTAAATATTGGCAAGTATTTGACGACGAAAAACAGGTAGAAAGGTTCCTTTAGATGAGTGATGAATTTGCTAATGTAAATATTGATGATGAGTGTTGTTGTGAAGTTAATGAAGATGCAACTATGTTAAAAAATGATGACCTTTTTCATAATCAGATTGCTGGAAGAGATATAGTGTAGCTGAAAAATAACATTATTCCCAAAGGCTTGGTCCCATTGGAAAAGATTTTTGACAACAATGATGTAGCCAGAAATCCTAAAATCACTGCAAATGATGAGGATATAGAAGATTGCAACATTGGGACTCAAGAAGACCCCAATATCATCAAACTATAAAAGACGCTCAGTCTAGAAATCAAACATAGGTATATTAGCCTTATGAAAGACTTCCCTGATGTCTTTGCATGGAGTTATGAAGATTTAAAGGTCTATGATACTAAAGTAATTCAACATGTAATTCTCATCAAGGATGATCATAAACCTTTCAAGCAAAAGTTGAGAAGAATAAACCCTCTGCTGTTTCCATTGATTGAAAAGGAGGTAAGGAATCTGTTTGATGCTAAGATTATTGTGTCCTTAAGATTTTCCAAGTGGGTGGCTAACCTAGTGCCCGTTAGGAAGAAAAGCGGTGAGATAAGATTATGTGTAGATTTTCAGAATCTAAATAGGGTGTCTCTCAAAGACAATTATCCACTTCCTAAGATGGATTAAATCCTGCATAAGGTGGTGGGATCTCAGAATATATCAATGTTTGACGGTTTTTCTGGATACAATCAGATTATGGTGCATTTGAATGACCAAGAGAAGACAACTTTTACAACACCTTGGGACATTTTCATGTATGCGAAAATGCCTTTTGGGCTTATGAATGCTGGAATGACTTTCCAAAGGGCCATGGACATAGCCTTTTCTGGTGAAAAGGATAAATTCATTGTGATTTACTTGGATGATATCACTATATTTTCGGATTCCGATGATCAACATCTCGAACATCTAAGAAAGGTTTTCCAAAAATGTAGAAAGTTTGGCATCTCGATAAATCCAAAAAAAATCAAACTTTGGAATGCAAGAAGGAAAATTGCTCAGACACATAATTTCAAAATAAGGCATAAAAATAGACCCCAACAGAGTGGAATAAATTCTGAAGATCGACACTCCCAGGAGCAAGAAAGAGGTACAATCTTTTCTAGGGAAAGTAAATTTTTTGAGGAGGTTCATTCCCAACTTGGCTGAGATCATAAAATATATCACACATATTCTCAGGAAAGGCAATGCAATAACTTGGACTCCTAAAGCTAGGAATTATTTTGAAGATATTAAAGTGGCGCTGACCAAAGCTTCAGTGTTAGCCAACCCGAATTTTGAAAAATATTTTATCTTGTTTTCCTTTACGTTAGAACACACCGTTGCTGGTGTTTTGTTGCAAAAAGATGATTAGAACTTTGAAAAACCCATAGCTTATTGTAGCAGGACATTGAAAGACTCCCCAATAAGGTATGACATCATGGAAAAACAAGCATATGCCTTGGTGAAGGCCCTTAAATAATTCATAACTCATATTTTACATTCCCATGTAATTGCTTACGTGCCTAGCAATTCTGTAAAGGATATTTTGACTCAGCCTGATCCCGAAGGGAGAAGGGGAAAATGGATAGAAATAATGTTAGAGTATGACCTCAAAATCAAGCCTACATAGCTAATTAAGGGTGAAGGGCTTGCAAAATTAATGGCACAGTCAAATTTTGATGTTTTGGGAATCAATTTTATTGCTGATTTGTCGAAAAATTCACAAGAAGAAGCAGTCCCACAGATATCCCAGAAGTTCCTTGATTATCCTTGGTAGGCTGATGTTATTTACATATTAAGAAACTTACAAGCTCCTCCTGGATTGAGCAAAACCAAAGCCAGATTTTTGAAGTTGAAAGCGACAAAGTTTTGCATTCTGGACAATTTTCTGTATTGTAAAGATCCAGTTGGGATCTTACTAAATTTTTTTTTGGAGGAAGAAATGAAAAAGGATATTAAAGAGTTTCACGAAGGTGACTGTGGGGGACATCATTATTGGAATACCACTGCACACAAAATATTGAGGGCAAGGTTTTATTGGCCTAGTATTTTTTCTGATGTATACAAGGAAGTTTCCATATTCCATGAATGGCAGATCTTTGATGGAAAAAGAAAGCCGCATCCCCTACCTTTAAATCCTATCTTTGTTGAAGCACCATTTATGAAATGAGGCATTGATTTTATAGGAGAAATTCATCCACCATCTTGGTCCCAACATAGGTGGATACTGACAGCCACAAACTACTTCACCAAATGGATTGAAGTGGTCCCCACAAGGAAAGCTACTGACACTGTCATCATTCGATTTTTAGAGAGTAATATCTTGTCTATATTTGGTTGTCCAATCAAGATCACTACTGACAATGCAACGACATTCAAATCTAAGAAAATGGAAAAATTCTGCAGTGATTGTAACATAACTTTGGGCCATTCCACAACTTATTACCCACAGGGTAATGGGTTGTCTGAATCGTCTAACAAAATCTTAAACATGATTATGGGCTGACATAATCACCACTAAAAGGTCTATCTCCACATCACCTTTTCAGATTGTATATGGTACAGAGGCAGTTTTTCATACCTCATTAGGATTGCTAGTGAGGAGACTTCTGCAAGAGCAAGAAGCTGAACCAAACAATGCTCTAAGGAGAATAAACCAATTGGTCCATGTGAAACAAATGAGAGAACATGTCTTCAATAAATCACAACTGCACCAAGATAAAATGAAAAGAATTTTTGACAGACACATAAAAGAAGATGATTTCAAGGTGAATGATTTGGTACTAAAGTGGGATACAATAAATGAAGATAGAGGGAGGCATGGGAAGTTTGAACATCTTTGGATGGGACCATTCAAGATTGCTGCATACCATGGGAGCAATGCCTATTTGCTGCAAGAGCTTAATGGAGATCTTATTGGTGGGGGACCTGTCAATGGCAGGTATCTCAAACATTATCTTGTTTAGCAATTTTTTTCAGTCTCTTTGTGTCTTTGTAAATAAATATTTTTATTGTCAGATAAAGCATTTCGAATTAGTAATCAACAAAAAATTGAAGCTCGAAGTGAAGGCCCTAAGTTTATGCTGAACTTAGTCATAGCTGTGTCAAGAGGGTCTGGAAACAAGTTTGTTTTGTCATTTTAGAGTGTTTGAGTCAAGTAAAGCCCAATGGTCAGGCACTTGGTCTACTGTTCTTTGCTAACTCACTGGGAGGGTAGCATCCCCATTGGAGCCAGTTGTTAGCATCGTAATTTTTGCAGTTAGAGTTAGTCCTAGATGAGTCAGTTTGTGCGTCAAAGTTTATAAGGCTAGTGACCAAATAAAGAATGGTTCGAAATTATCGAGTAACGAGTCTGGCCATAAGTTGGTAAAGTAGTGTAGACATGGCACTCTTGAATGTAACTTTATGAATTTGATGGAAATATAAATGTAGAGGTCCTGAAGCTTTTGATGAAAATATTTTAGTGGTGATGGTTTGATGTATTGTGATACTATCCTCGTATGCACTTCTTGTTTCCTGCAAATTCATGTATGTTCCATTCGTTTAAATTAGAAATATTTAAAGGGTTTAAAATTCATCTCGTGGTGCTTTAGACTCGACCATTTAAACTCTGTGTTTTCTTCTAAGTTAGGTCAGAATTCATCTCTAATGATGCTCTGATTTGCTTTATGTTTCTCCTTTCTTTCGCCATACACAACGATATTGAAACTGAAATACCATTACCTATTTAGCCTTTGTCCTCTCAAAGCTTCCCTTATGATTCATTGATTTCTCTTGTTTTCAGGGGGTTGACTCCATAGCCAAAAAAGTACTATACTTCCTTTCCAATGAAACTAGATTTTTTTTTTTCAAGCATCTAAATCTAGCCGTCATTCCAAAGTTGTTATCTATCAGAGACTAGGTCTCAGAGAGAGCCCTGTCTAGATTGGGAAGGCTAGTTTCCAGTCTTAAAGTTGGTTTGTAGGTTACCTTGGTAGATCGTTCTCTTCATCCCAACAATTTACCAAGTGATAACAAACTATGCAATGCTTTGACACCTGAACAATCATTGAAAACGTGAAATTATC
>ML802188.1:303385-324050 GCA_009831015.1 Picea engelmannii | reverse complement strand
AATATTCACATAAAACAAAATCGAGTGTGCAATCAAAGATACCTTCAATCATACCTTTACCCTATAATGCTCAAATTCCCTTCTCTTCGATACCCAATATTTGATGCCACATAATTTTATTTTCTCTAGATATAGTAGTGGTTTTGTCTTCTTCATTTCCACCCTTAGGAACAACAGAGTTGTTACAACCATTAGTGATAGTGCTTCCCAACAACTTGTACATAGTTTCATTTTGAACTCCCTTCATTAGACCATTTTTCCTCAAACCATTTTGCAGGTTTCCTTTTCGAACATAGTATGGACACCTACATCTCTCATCTTACTTATGTATATCATGTTTCTAGCCACATCTGGAATGTACAAAACCCCAGGGAGTTTTATAATCCTTCGATCATTGAGAAACAACTTGAATTTTTCTCATCCTATGATTCTGGTTGTTGAGTCATCTCCTAGGAAAATGTCACCTCCATTATATTTTTCATATTCACAAAACCACTCCCTGTGGGAGACATATGAAAAGAAGCACCCAAATAAAACAGTCGTACATCATGATCTGCATGTTTGTTTGAAAAAACCAAGTACACATCCCCTTATTCCTCCCAGGGGGTCTTCCCTCTTGTGGAAAGAATATCATTCGATCCCTTCACTTTATCAACACTTTTGTATCTACAATCGTTTTTGTAATTCCTAACTTTACCACATTTCCATTGTTTCCTTAAGGATTTTCCTAAATATTTATATTTTCCTATAGATTTAGATCTCCCACTCAAGGACTTATTTTTATTTCCATCTAGGGAATGTTCTCTTACACATAAGACATCCATTCTTTGAATTTCCATTGTTTTACTCCTCATTTATTTCGATAACAAGGATGAAACCAAATCATCAAATTTTAATGTGGTTGAATTACTCCCAATAGCTACAACTAGAATATCCCATGAATATGGAAAAGAACACAGTAAACCAATGAAGTTTTCTTCATTAGAAATTTTAATATCAACATACAACTACTAACTTACCACAATATTGAAGAAATTTAGATTCTTTGTCACCAAGTCTCCATCATTCATCCTTAGGAGGTATATCTTCTTCCAAAGGAAAAAATTGTTTACTAGGGACTTAGACTAATACAAAACACCTAACTTATCCCATAATACCTTGGCTATAGCTTCTCCTGAGACATTCAATAACATTAAATTTGAAAGACACAACCAGATTTTTCTCTTTTCCTTCCTATCCAACTGTGTTCAACCTTTCATCAACATACCCATAGGTGTAGTACCAAGATCCACATTGACCCATTGTTCTTTGTTTACTGAAATATACTCCATCTTCAACTTCCACAACTCAACAATTTTTCCATTAAATTTATTGATCTCAATTTTAGAACTACTCGACATTCTCTTTCACCACAAGAATCACCACTACGAAGCTCCCACTAAAACTAGGTTTATCATAGACCTGAAATAATCAAACCCTTAGCAACAATGGAATCCCCCTAAAGCCAATAATTTATTTAATACCAAATTTAAGTTTTAAACCTTTATAGCATAGCAATGCACACATATATTCTTTATAAAATAGAAGGAAAAAATAACATTCACACAATAGTCATAAATTTACCCTGACAAACCTTAACTAAGAAAACCAACAAATGTTTAGAGTCATACCTCTAACTCTAATGTGTTAACTTCTCCATTTACAATACAATATATAGGATTTTGCAACATCCAAAACCCTAATATGTTAACCCAAATTAGATTCTTTAACTAGAATTATATTACAATGGGCCAAAACTCCGTTGGCCATAAAACACCCCAATTTTTTTTCCAAGGGATCTGCCCCCCTAACCATGAGAAAAAGGGGGCCTTCCAAGCCTACCGACACAACATACATCACATGGGGCTAACCGTGCAAATAATACAACACATACCCAATAATGAAGACAAAAACATTGACCCAAATATGCATGTATGTGTGTTTTACTCTTTAATATTTATTTATGTTATTATTATGTCAATAGTGCAATATGAATAGATATTAGTAATGTTGGTAGTGGAATAATGATACAAAAGTTTCCATATATAAGAGATATGTCTATAAGGGATTATTTGTTCTTTGACTTATCATTAATCTTTGACCTTTAGTATCTGTCTAATATTCCTTGGTTTGTTGAAGGTCCATTGAACCACATGAGCAAGTGCCCCAAAAAAGTGATGAGGAAAAATCTAATTGAATGGGGGAATGCACATAAAACAAATCTTGTTTTTATCCACCAAGTTGCACTAGGATGGACTTGTAGATGAGCCTCCAAATATTGATCAACTACTTGTTCAAAACAAGATTTGTTTTATGTGCATTCCCCCATAAAAACAAGATTTGTTTTATGTGCATTCCCCCATAAAAACAAGATTTGTTTCAGAGTTCATAAGTCCAGCCGACCATTATGACTCTTTTTCGACTTTTACCACATTTCCATACCTTACAGGGAATTGTAATAAAATGAATTAAGCATGTGATTTTTTGTAAACTATTATCCATCTAAGGATTAGACACTAGTACTTTACTCTAGAGTGTTTTTTTTACTTGCTAATTATATTTTTCTCTTTAAGCGATCTATAATTTTCAAGTTTTTTCACTCAATAACCTCCAAAGTTGGAGTAATTGTACTAGCATATATGACTTGGGGGGGTGTTTTAAGTATAGATTATTATGTATATAACCATTATAAGAATGATCTTATAGTTCCATGGAAATGTGCTAAGTCCCCCTTAGGATTTTTATTTTTTTTCAGTTAATAAAAAATTTCCCGTAAAACATAATTTTTTAATTGTAATTTGAAGTTGTATTAAAAAAGTGGTACTAGGAGGCATTATATGCTTTGGGGGTGCTCATTTTTGGACCTACCCAATTTACCTAGTTACCCACTTTTGTGAGTAAAATTAGTGATTTTAATCACTAAAAAGTTAATTTTTCTCACAAAGGTGAGAAAAGACATAAAAAATCAGAAAAATCAACAAATGCTATTTTTTTAGCAAAATTGTCGAAAACATGTTTTGCCATGTCTTGAGTCAAATAAAGACAAAGAAGGTATGTGGAATTCATAATACAACGTATTAATGTAAATACTTGAGTTAAGTGGCAACCATTACAAGCTAGGTGAGTGGTCAAGAAGAAAGGTGTGCCCCTCTTGGAGAGGTGGCACATTCTAGGAGTGGGTTGCCCACCTCTTGAGAGATGGCACCCCTCTTACCCTCTCTACTCTCACATGTGGATAATTGTAGGAGTGTGGGGAGAGGTGAAAGCCATATCCATCACACATGGCTCCCTTCCCCATCCACTTGGTCCACCCTCCTCCTCTTGGATCTTCTCTCTCAAGCTATAAATCAAAGCATTCTCTCCTTTGGCAAGCTAGTTGGAGCTTGGGAAGAATTGCTTGTTGTATCATTGATATTTTAATACCCTTTGCATATTGGAATAAAATAAGACTTTGGAGGCCAAATTGGTGGATTGTCTAAATGTGTGGATGCATGTGTATGAGGTGATATTATTCTATTTCTCTTGCTTTTGTATTGTGGTTAATTTGGCCTTATATGAGTACTATTACTCACTAGGGTAGGATTGGCAAGATAGTTTGATTAGTGATATTTCTATCCATTTATTTAAGAGATTTTTAGATGCAATATGTTTTTAGTTTAACATATTGTGTGTTGAAGTCTCTTTTGTAGGTGATACCATCTTCTAACCCTATTTTTTGCAAGTGATTGAAGTAGTCGATACCTCAACTTGGAGAAGTGGATAATCTATCTTGACTCTTCCTCTTTTTCCAAGTCATTTGTATAATATGCCTCCTTAATACACCAAAGAAAGACACCATTTCCCAAGATATTCCAAGCACAAGCTTGTTCTCTTTCTCCCTCTCTTTAAATCAAAATTCCTTACATAATATGCAAGCAAGTTTGGATATAGTTTCTCAAGTTAAATCATCAGTTCCTTTCATGCATGCAAGTGATAGCATAGATCTTATTTTTGTCTCAAAATTTTCTATCTAAATAATCTAGATCTAGTGTAGGAAAATAATCCCTTTATGCAAATAATTTTTTGAAAATTTTAAAGGGCTAAAAGCTAATATTTTCCAAGTATTTTCATTGTTTAAATATAGAATTCAAGTGATTTTAACTTGCTATTTTAGAGCAGCCACAAAAGATGTTATCCTATGTCTTACCTTACCAATCACTATGTCTAATTGTCACCTATATTTGTATTACTCATTTAGGATATTATTAATATATCCTCAAGTGATGACTAATGAGTTAGTCAAGATTGTCTAACGTAATCATCATGCATGATTTTAGGATCTAGAGCAAATCTCTCTATGAGGTGGCATCATCCATTGTACTATAAATATGTACCATTGGTGTGAATACATAAGAGTTGGATAGTGAGCCTTTTCCGTCATCTTGTTGTTCATGTCTATATTTTATCAATTGATATCAAAGCCATGGTGAAGAAATGATATTGGTGGAAGATGATATTGGAAGAGTGGTTGATAATATCAGAGCTCTTGTGATCTTTAAGAGCCTAGTAGTACCATGCTAGTTTTCCATGGAAGATGAGATTATGTTGTTGGTATAAGAGGAGAGATTGCTACTATTTCGGATCGACATCACAAATCTGAAGTGTGATCTAAAGCCACAGCTCCCAAAGCCACAAATGTGGAGGCATGCAACATTTCTTAGAAAATGAAATAGAATGAAATGTGAGTGGGTGGAGAGCCAACAATTGGACTCGATGTCTCGTCCTTTCTTTTGAACGTATATGAGGTTGAAATCCATTTTATACGATGCCTTTGAATTTCCAACACTTTTATAACAATATAGCAATTCAAGCGATTTGAGATCTATGTCCAACGATCTATCACTATGGATTCATCATCAGAAATATAGTAATCCCCACGGATCTGGGCAACACGAGAAGAAAACAAAGAAATATTTTCAATACTATGTGATCTGCATCCAACGAATTTTCCTCCTCAACAATTTGCTCCAGCGACCTACACACGATGTGAAAATGCCAAGAGTAGAAGAGAATATTCAAAGCTAGACTTAATTCGACGATGATTTATACATATCCGCGAGGCTTCCATTACAAGTGGATCGCACCTTCAGCTCAATCATTACTAGTGTCGGCATGAAACCATTCCTATATCAGTAGGTGATTGGTCCTATCATTCCAATTTCACAATCACAATTCTGATAAAGGGGTTTGCCCATTCTGTTGGGTTGTCGACAGGGCAATATGAACATAAATGTTTTGTTGGTCAGTTGTATTTCTCCATTGATTACATCTCTCAAACATCAGAAGTGCCTTCATATTCTTTGCATATCAAGAAGAGTGTATGTCTTGGTAACTCCATACCCAACAAAAACTTCAAATGATGAAACAACTTGCATTTTTTTATCACTGGAATCACACGATATCGCTGCAATATTTTGTGGGGAAAGAATGTCAGATCACACCTTTTTTTTAAGTCTAGAAAGTGATTTTCTCCACTATTTCATTTCAGCATTGAATGAGGCTTTCCAAGAGTGATTTCCTCAAGGACATTCTGATTTCAAAGATATGCTCCATGATTTTCTCAACGTACTCCACATATCAGCGTTCTCTCTCTCTATATACTATTTAAATGGTTCACTTAGCACATGAAAATTGTTGAAGGAAAATTGATAAAGTTGTGATTTAAGTGAATACATTCATAAAACCATGCAAATAAAGACGCAAGAATCCAGAAAATTATTTTTTTCCCTTTTAAAGTTATATAGATAGATAGATAGAGTTATATGCATGGATTTAAGTTTTTATAAGATGGAGTATAAAGTATTATGATAAAAATATTATTTTATAATTTTATGAAGTGGAACGGGGTGATAAGAAGATTTGTGTCATGAAAGTGATAAGAGAATTTATGTGAAGGGGGTTATTCATGTACTTGAAGATTCATAGTTTAAGAGGGAAGCTTCATCCTGATGAGCCATTGAAATTTTATATTGTTGATGAAGACCAAGATAGCTTCAAAATGTATTTGAGCACGGTTATTGTAAGAGCGATATCCATAATAAAATAGATTATTTTTGCTCATGTCCTAGATCCCCCTGAAATTGAATAAGGGGATCTTAGGTACACATTGTGTAGTGTGTGCTGGTGATTTTTTCATGGTTTTTTTATGAGTCGATTTATGTCTAGTTTTGACATTATCAAACACAAAAACTACAAAACCAGTTAATGAAATTCAAGCACACAATTAATGTCAGTGAAGCACATACATTGAAGCACGAGTAATCAAGCAACGAAGAATATATAAAATTAGCAATCATATCAACATTGCACACATCAAGCTTATAATCAAGGTCTCAAAGCATTGACAATGAATTCAGATTTGAAGATTAATTCAACTTCATAATCAAGATTTATTTTAATTTACAAATAGTCCTTTTGTAAGTTTACTTGTATCTTTCAAATCAAGTTGAAATTTCATTGTAATTTTGGGGTGCATTATCGGTTGATCCCGACACCCAAGATTCATTGTAATTTTGAGTCGAAATCATTGTAAACATCAAAGTTTAGGTTCATTTTCAGTAGTATCCAACACCCACACCTTGTTGTAAGCGAGTGAAAGAAAGTGAATTAAAGAATACAAGTAAGTGACTTCCTAGAAACAAATTCAAGCGAGTGTGAAGTTCAAGTGAGCGAGTTGCAAGTAAGCCTTCTTTTTTCGATTCAAATTGTAATCAGGATCTACATGCACAAGGATACCTCATTTAGTGTTTTGAAATGGCTTGAAGTCTCTAATTATTAGAGTTTATGAACACTCTAATAAACACCATTGAAGACAACATAGTGATATTGAACAAAACAACTCTTCAATCAATGCTAACTTGTTTGCAAGTGACACAAGCTAAAGTTAGACTTCTTCAATCGCTATCCCAACAATTGAATGATGAAATCAGGGATCTCAAAAATCAACAGTTGGTGAAGTGTTATGAACTAGTTTTTGTTTACAGCAAACCTCTCTATGATGATGTTTTTGATCAATAGTCAGTGAAGGAGAAACTCAACAAGACAACTACAGATGCAGACGAAGATGACGCTATTCATGAACCTACATTTCAAGAGTTTTCTTTTTAGTTTAGTGAAGAAAACCTTTCTATAATGCACCAACATATAGTAAATCCACTTCCACTAATTTCAATGCAAAAGGTTCATAATAGTCTTTCCAAGCCCATCATCAGACCTTGGGAAGAAATAATTTACAACAAGAATAGAATAGGACTTGGATATGACAAGGAAGTTACCTTTCATATTCTCGATTATTCCAAACCAATCAAGTTCCAAAGTGTTGTATTCCTTCAAGAAGTCTCAATTTCACTTGTTCCAGTTCAACATGAAAATGATAAGTGCCAACATTGTAATCGAGTTGGTCACAAGGAGAATCAATGTTTTGATATTCATCCTTTCCATAATTGTGGTAAGCATAACCATTCTTCAGACAGATGTTCAACACCGAAGAAACCTGCAAGATTGAAGATTCACTATGAGTGGATTGATCCTTGGCAGTGGTAATCAACATCCAAGCCATTATATAAGTCTTACCGTAGAATTCAATCTCGAGTAAAGACCAATCTTGCAGAGCATAACCTTTTTGTACCTCAGATAAGTGGTCCCCTTATGGCATAGCTTTTAATCATGGCCCTCACAGGATGAGATAACATGTGGCTTTTAAGGATGGCCCACTTGTTTTTGTATACAAAAGGAACAAGTATGGTACTCTCTTGAGCCTAGAAGAGGGAGTACAATGATGTAACTCTTTTGTACCTTAAGGGAGGAGTTCAAAATCAAATGATGATGGTTCGTGAAACCACTTTTGGTCTCTCCTTTCATCTGACAAAGGGGGGAATTGATGATGGAATTGAAGATGGTTGTCAGACCAAAATTTTTGACAACAAATATGCCAGATGGGCATGAAATTTTCCAAATGGGAAACTGCAGTTTGTAGATGAAAGACTTTGGTATAATTATGATTCAATGACTTGCAATTGAATCATACACATGATACAATGGGATGTTTTTGGACACCTAAACATGTCAAAATTGGTTAGTGGTCATCCAAAAACCATCAGATACATGGTATCAATTGGTAAGTGTTTCTCCAAAACAACAGATTCAGAGAGCATTTCAGTGATACACTGAAAATAGAGTGGTGATACTACAAGTTCACCAATTAGTAGAAGACATAATATTCTTCTACCTCAAATACTTGGAAAAATTATTTAATTGTCAAGCAATCAGGGAATGTTCAGATATTGTAGTTGTTTAATTCCATATATCAACTCTCTTCCAGTTCATTTCAGATGAACCATTCAACATCTAGATTGGCGATTTTTACAGGCAGTTCTTCATTGAGGCTCAGCTTAGGAGTTTCACTATGAATACTTGAAAACGATACCAATTTATGCTTTATTTATCGTATTATTGATTGAACTTATGATTGAGGGGGGGAATGTTATCCTATGGCTTACCTTACCAATCACTAAGTCTACTTGTCACCTATATTTTTATTATTCATTTAGGATATTAGTAATATATCCTTAAGTGATGACTAATGAGTTAGTTAAGATTGCCTAGCCTAATCATCATGCATGATTTTAGGATCTAGAGAAAATATCTCTATGAGGTGGCATCACCCATTGTACTATAAATATGTACCATTGGTGTGAATACCAAATTGAGTTGGATAGTGAGCCTTTTCCGTCATCTTGTTGTTCCTATCTATATTTTATCAAAAGACCCTAAGAAAACAAGCTTTTTAGGTTGATTTCCTTAGTTCCTTTTTGCAATTTTTTGTAGATTTTAACTTAGAATTTTTTTGGGTTTTATACTAATAACCAAAGACACTCTTAAAGTGTTTTTGGACATCTTTTGTATTCTTTTGTTTTTTGTTTTGTGCAGGTCATTGAATAAACAAGGGGATATTCCACCAAACTTTGGCAGATTAGGAGCATTTGGGACTTCCAGAAGCACCTTATACCTTCCTAAAGACTTTTGTAACTTGTAAAAACTTTGATCCATCATTATAAGGATACAAAATATCATTGGAAAGAGATCCCAAGTCTCTACAAGAGACCTTTGTAACCGAGTTAATAAAATAAGTGAGCCAAGGGAGGCCTCGTGTTTTTGTTTCCCCCTAGGGGGTTGGTGTTGTGGTTTTGGGCATTTTTCATGTGAATTTCCTTATTTTTCTTAAAAGTTCAAACAATATAACATCTAAAGAATAAGCTAAAACAAATCACAACTTTAGTTTTAGTTTTCTTTTTGCAAAGTAGAACACTAGTTGCTAGTTTATCTTTCTTTTATTTCTGCAATTTCAAATTTGGAAAATAAACTCATCCCCTCAGCTCCTCGCAAGAGGATGGTCAGTGAGGACTTAGTAATTAGAGAACATTTTCCTTTCAAAATTTTACTTTCTTGTTTAAAATAAACCTTCCCCTCATCTCCCGGTGTTGTTCCTAACCCTTCCAGTTGCGAGCTTGCCTCGATCTTCTGGGAGTACTTTTCATATACACCGGGATGGTCAGTGTGGCACTGGTCTCATTTTTTCACATACACAAAGCCATTTGTTTCAAGCACATTTATTTCTCAAGCATTTGTTATTATATCTTGAAGTATTTCCTTTATTTACTTGCATCTTGTCAAAGTTATCTTAAGTATCCTTTTTATGCAAGTATTTATTTATGTATAAGTGATTGTGGTGAATATATGCTCTTAGAGTAGATTTACTTTATGTTTTGTCTTTTGCAATAAAATCCTATATTTATTTCTTTTACTTAGATTAGTTCAAGCCATATATTATTTTTTTTAGGGACTACCCCCCTTGGCTTCGCTAGGAGTTGGCCTAGATGGAGGAGTTGAGGATTAGGTGACAACACCTTAACTCTAACTTTCCCCCAAGGACACACTAATTGGATTGAAAATTTATTCCATGTTACCCAGGTTTTTATAAAGGTGACAACAATTTTGGAATCGTTTCCGAGGATGAGTCTTTCTATTTCGGAATTCGACTTTTAGTTTTCTTTTTTGTTTTTTATGCTTGTTGTTTATCATATTTAGACTCAATCATCTAGAAACTCCACTCAATTTAAATTTGACAAATTATTCTACAAGAATGAATTCACAAGGCTTGGTTGATTGCCTCCCTGATCCCTAAAAGGTTTATAGGAGAAGGTTAGCCAAACTTTCCTCTCGTAGAATCCTTGATCAACGGGATTTGAGACCATTTCTAATATACACTTTCTTTTTAATAGTTCTAGTTTAGAATCTAATTTTTTGCAAATGGATGATTATTTTAGTCCACTTAATTTTTCTAATGTAAATGGATATCCTCATGTTTTACCTGAAAAAGCTATTGACACATTTCCTACATTTAATGGAAATAATGCTATTATTGCCAAAGCTCACATTAAATCGTTTTCTTTATGTATTAATAAGTGGTGTATTGGTGCAACACATAATCATGAGGATGTAAAAATGAAACTTTGTGTCTGTTCTCTTGAAGAATATGCATATTATTGGATCTCTGGGTTAGATGATAATAAGTTTACAACCATAAAGGATTTTATTGATTCTTTCATTGAGAGATGGGGTGATAAGAAAGAGTATCGTCACTTGTTGGTAGAACTCCATGGTATAAAGAAAAGTGAGAATGAAACCATGGAGGAATTTAATAAAAAGTTCAATGAGTTGGTTTCAATTCTTCACAGGGATATTAAGCCCCCAGTTGCATCTATTCTCATCTACTACATTGAACCTTTCAATGGTGAGATGAGATACCAACTTAGAGATAAGGAACCAACTAATCTAAATATTGCTCAAGAAATGGCCATCAAGATTGATAGAAACATGCAAGCTTCTGGAAAGTCCAACCTTCCAGGTTTCACAAGGGGTAATACTTCTAAAAACCAGAAACCTAAAGATAAAAAAGTTTCTTTAGATCGTAAGGTTTCTTATTCTGACCCTTTGAAAGAGTTAACAGAAATGAAAGAACTTGTAAAGTCCATGGAACAAATCCATGTAGCCCAATTGAATGTCATGCAGACTAGGTTGATTTCCATGGAAAGATATCAAGTTAATAGATTTCAACCTAGACAAAATAATGAAAAATGGAAAAATAAAGGTCCACCCCAAGATCATAGACCACCAAATCAATTGGAAGCAATGAACGTGGTTCAACAAGAGACTCCTCCTTTTTGTAGGGCTTGTGAAGCATTCCATGAGGAATATACTTGCCCCACATTTTGTTAGATTAATCAACAAGGGTTTCATGGATCAAATAACTATGTTGGATTTTTAGGATGTCCATATTTTATAAATAATACCTACACTGTCACAAAAGATCAATTGAAACAAAATAAAGAATTAAGTAAGGAAAAAGAAGATTTGAAGATGTATAATGTGACTAGATTGTATGGTGAGAAGACTTCTCCAAAACATATTTTAGAAATGGAAAGATATAAAGGAGTAACCTACCAGAAGAAATGGAATGATAATGTAAGTACACAACAACAAAAAATTCCCAAAGAAGTTACTCCAACTGAAGATCTAAATGTTGACTTGGGAATTAAACACTAAGATTTTGGTTCCAATATCGGATCTCATTAAGATACCTTCACAAAAAGATAAGTTACTAAAAGAAAATGAAGGTCCTAATGAGATAATTATTGGGAAGTATAAGTCCAAAGAGAATCATGAGGATTCCCCCGTAATTATAAATAGTATGGATTGGAAAAGTGAAGATCATCCACCTTTCTTTATATCTTTAAAGATAAATGACCTTCTTCTTCATAATTGCATGTATGATTCAGGAGCTTCATCTAATATCATCACCACTAATGCCATGCATATGTTGAATCTAAAAATTACAAGGCCTTATCACAATGTTTGTGCCATGGTGTTGGACCTCGACCAAGTTTTGAGGAAACCTTGGTCAGGTTTGGACTTCGACACGTTGATCGAGAAAGAAGCACCCATGCAGTGCTGAGATCACGGATATCACTTGTTTTGCGGGCTATGAGGACCCAGTAAGGGGTTATTTAGGGGTTTTGTAATGGGTTATGGGATGTCAACCCATGGGGTTTACCCATGATTAGGCCTTATTGTAAGGGATTGTAAAAGTATAAATAAGTAAGAATGTATGGTAGAAGTAGCGAAGGAGTAGTCAGAATCCTTTAGAGCTAAGTGCAAATGGCTTGAGTAGCTTTGTGCAAGGGAATGTATGTGTGTTAAGGCTTGTTGTCTTAGTGGCTTGACCTATTTTGGAAGGAGTATATGGTGCTCAGTGCGTAGATCTCCTGTCATATGTGAAGCTCGACTCTGTGGCTTGGTACACAGGAGTCACTGACTATACGAGATTGAAGAATAATAAAGAAGACGAAGAAGTTGGTGGACGTAGACCCACACTGGGGTGAACCACATATATCTTGTGTCTTTGGTTTTCTTTGTGCTGTGTTGTTTATGTTATGAATCTTCTCAGTGCTTTGATATTTATGTATGATAGATATATCTGTTGATGCTTAGTGCTTTAAATGTGTTAAAGATAAATGAATGTTAGATCTAAATCTGTGTTATGTGCTAAGAGGTTGAAGTTCTTAATATTTATTGTTACTGCGTCGATCTATCTTTGAGTATGTTATACGATGTTAATAAATCTAGTGAACTAATGCATATCACCTTTTAAGTTTTAATAGAATAATCCATGAAGTGTTTTTATCACAGATCTGTGTCCCAGCTTGGTTACAGACTGTTATCACTGAAATTTCATCTGCAAATGGTTACAAGAATTCAGCATCGTCAAACAGTTATGAGGTCATCCATGGACCTAAATTAACACAAAAGCATTCACAAAGGGTCAAAATTATACAACTAGTGCAAAAATTAAAGGGCGCTATGAAGACACAGGGCATGTGCACACATGCGCGAAACAAAAATGCAAGATTCGTGCACATGCGCATGATGCGCGACTGTTGTCGCAAAAAGGCACGCACCCGAGAAACAATGCATTTATGAGAGTGGTCGGCCTCCCACCCACTTCTGGTTCAACTTCCAAGTTGATTTGACACTCAAATCTGGACTGGATTCGATTGGGTGGCTAGTCAAAGACCTAGAAATTCCCTAATTAGCCTCTTTACATACTACAAACTAGTTGGACAATAACTCAAAGGAATGCTATAAAAAGGCCATGGATACACTTCATTTTTCAAGGAATTCATAGAAAAGTTATGATGCCATTATTCTCTTGAGGAATATTCTATCCTTTCCAAGAGTATACTTGCATCATTGCATTGGGCAATCCATCTCACCCCTTGAGTGGATTAGCAAAGAATTCTTTCACCATTTTCATTTTCATTTTCAAGAGTTGTAAGAAGAGCTTACTTGTGGGGGTCCAAGGGCCCTCCCTTGGAGGAAGAAGGGACTCATAGTCCTCTTGCTTCTCGGTGTTTTCTTTCACTAATATCAGCCTTATCATTGGTGACATGGGTCTCATTATTTCTTTTGTCCTGCTTAGCAAACCCAACTAAGCTTGCAAGCACCTCTATTTTTCTCACTAAGGTGACGAAAGAGGCACAACAGATTGGCAACTCCACTGGGAAAAGGTATCAATTTCCTACCCCATTTGGGTTTTTCTAGCTCTTCTTTTGGTTTATTTAACTTGCAGAGGCATTAACCGACCTAAGCCAACTTGCCAATCATCCAATTCCAAGGTGAATTAAGAGAATTCCATATGGAATTTTCATTCACGGCCGTGTGTCACTTGTGCATGGGTTTTGTGGCCCACATATGCGCATCGTGCGCACATGCACCCAAGTCACAGTTCTGTTCTGTGCACGTGCGTGCATTAACTCTTTTCGGTCTATGCTCTGTGCGCCTCTGTCTCCACTGAGACCCATGCACCTGTGCAAAAAATTCACATTGTAAAGTTTCTAAGATGTGGGGAAGGCCCTTAGCCTTCTTAAAAATGATTTCAAGCATGTTTTAAATATGCACCACACTTAGTCCTCTCTTCATATAAAGGGGTTACTCAAAACACATAGGCACTTAGGGGGTTAAAATCATTATTTCCTCTTTTGCTTTCATTTTCTCCACATGGATGGCTTGTTTTGACTCAAAATATAAGTTGGAAATTATTTTTAATCACATTTAACTTGCATTGGGACTAGAAGTTGGATAACAATCGCTTAGTATGCTCTTCTCTCGTGCCTCCAAGTGACCTTGAGAATCAGAAAAATATTGTGAAACAATTTCATCTCCCTTAAGAAGATTAAAACCTTTAGGAGAGGACAACAACCCTTCTTGGGACTCCTCTTAGTTTACTTTTTCAAACACATCTTAATATTGTAACGGGCCCATACATGCCCACATGCTACAAAGATAAGATAGTGTTGAAATTTACTTTCTTAGATCAAATCACTAGGGAAGTTTAAAGGTTTTGTAACGGGCCCATACATGCCCACATGATCACAATCTAGGATAGTTTCAAATCTTTTCTTAGATTACATCACAATAAGGAGTTAAAGGAATAGTAATGGACCCACATGTACACATGTTAGCTTCCTAGGGACTTTTGAATTACGCAAGGTTGTACCAAAGACACTTAGTTAATTAGGTAATCAACACTTGTAAGGACCAAGCGAAGTCCACATGCAGCAAGGTGACACCTAATTCATTAAAAATTGGCACACTTCCACTCATTCACACACAAAAGTCACTTATCACTCACATAGCTTCTCCTTGAAACATGGATGTCAAAGTAAGTTTCCTCCAAAGGGATACCGAAACACCCCACCCTTTTCTTGACGAAACTATCCACTCCCATTTAAATTCAATGAGGTTGGTTCACACCCCCAACCTCTCAAAACAACTACATCTAATTTTTTTTTAAAAACTCACTAAGTTTTCCTCCACAGGAGGTGCCAAAAGAATTTTTTTAGTCTAGGTAGGATTTCGGGGATATGCATCCAAATAACTCCCTGTTATCTGGTTCTCACATTGTCAAAACCATAGAAGTTGTCAAGTAGGGAACTGAAAATCCTCCAAGTGAAGTGTTCCTAACACCATAAGGCAGGGAGATACCCATGAAGGGTTGAAGGCTGAGGTCCAGTTGTTCTGTGCATCCCCCCTTGAGGCACCCACCTCTTGGACGAGATCCAGCCCGTGACCCATTTTTGAGGCCGAAAATCTAAATGTCGCACTTTGACTGAGGTACCTAGTGACCAAATTTTAGGACATCTACCTAGGTGGTAATTGTGGGATGCAATTGCACCTTGATTGGATTTTGTGCGGCTATTGGGAAATATCTCTAGCTCTTTTGAGATATGCCCCCTTTACCCCTCATTATAACCAATTATTTCATCCTTCACTAGTTTCTCTTCTGGTGACTTCATACCCCATTGTTGAGTACTATTGGAAGGTCCAGTGCTATTTGAGAGGAAGGACGTTATGTCTTCTAGGACATAAGCATTTGTTTTCTTTGATTCTCAACACAGACAAAACCCACTTACCCACATATATGCCTCTTTTTCAAAATGCTTTATGTATGATGCACTTCTGACTACATTTTGATTTGGATATATATATTGTGTAAACTTCAAAATTTGCAACAAAGGCTCTTATTTCTTTATTTCTCTCACCACTATTTGCACACATTCACTCAGCTAGTCGGACATCATAGGGGACCCACAAAACCCTCATTGTTCCAGATGCTTACTGAACCTCCCTCCTATTTTAGGGGGAGTTCCTAGTCTTGCCACCTCATCGACACCACCTTCACACACTCCTGTGAGTGACACTGTCTTAGGATCAACTTTGCTTGGTTCCACATTACTTGGGTCCACTTCCCAAGGTCCTCCATTCACTCACTCTCCTTTACATGGAAGCAGGGGGCCAACTTCCTCTCAAGGGGGAAGTATCAACCCACCTAGTCCCCCTCAAGGGTCAGGTTCACAACATACTTACACCATGGTTAGAGCTAATCCTCCCCCTCCACTATAGATGCCATATTTGGCCTCTCTCAACATACCATATCTAAGCAAACTCACCAATGATCCTATATTGCATGACCCCACATGGCCTGCAATGCCCACCAAACTACCTTTATACATACCCAAGTTTGAAGGAAAGGAAAGAGATGACCCTGCCAACCATGTCATGACTTTTCACCTATGGTGCTCTTCCAACAACATTATGGATGATTCCATCGGAATGCGATTATTTCAACGCACACTCATTGGCCCATCGGACAAATGGTATGTAGATGAAAAATCAGGGTCCCATGCGACTTTTGAGTGCTTGGCCAAAGCATTTTTGACCTTCTTCCAATTACCAATCCTCCATGACAATGGTATGGAACTACTCTCTAATTTCAAACAAACCTCAGCCACACATATCACTGATCACATTCATGAGTGGCGTAGGCGACGTAGTTTGTGCAAAGCAGAAACCACCAAACAATAGTGTCTTGACTGGTTTCTTAGATCACTTGTCTCTCTCCTGGGTAAGGATGTAGCTTCCACCTTCCCTCAATCAGAAGAAGAATCCATCAGTGAGGCTCAACAATATGACCTCATCTATGCACAATTAGGGTACTTATACACTGTACTTCCTGATCTCCCAAAACCTGTGTCGTTTGGCCAAGACAAACCTGGGATGTCTCAATCAACAGACGAACTAATTGGTAATACCACTCACCATGGTCCACAACCCAAACAACCACCAATGTATGGAACACCTCAATACCCGCCGACATATGGGGGCATTTCGTATTACCCCCCACCCCCTTATCAACAACCATACCCTGTTGTTATGCCTCCACCCATCAGTGGGACACTACCGGCACCCCCCCATACACCCACCTATTCAAACGAGTTCTGGTGCCCCCTCTACCTCAGCTTATAGTACTAGCGAAATATCCATGCCTTCCTATGTACCTTACAGATCGTTACCCCCACAGAATCCATACTTTCCATTTCCTGGTCCCCCACAACCCATCGCTCCCCCACATCCTCACACTGGGGTGAATTTTGTTCAACCCTCTCCCATTCAACAATATCAAATTTTCGAACAGCTGAATACGACAAATCCGACCCATCTGTCGAACAATGCCAAAAAGAAAGGAAGAAACAAGAACAACAACAACCTAGGTCAAGGTGGGAATCAACCCCAGCTGAACCAACCTACTGCGGGAAACTAGAACCAAGGGAATCAGAACCCCCAGGGGGGCATTAATAATAGGCGTTAATGGAGACATAACAATAATGTTAAAACTAACTTCCCTTGTGCCCTTTGCGGTGAGTTTGGTCATTACACTCATCATTTCCACCAAATAGCTAATTTCAAACGGTTGAAAGACTCAGGCAGTCTACCCCATCCTCTACCCCCGCTTGCCCCTTAGTAGGCCCCACAACAATAAGTGCAACAACCCCCCCCTGCCGTGCTGCAGAATCCTATTCCACACCAAGGTGTAATAAAAAACCAACAATACACACAGCCTCCCCCACCTTAGGTGGTACAGTACCTCAATCCAAACCATCCAACAGATCACATGATTCTCCTCACTAGTGAGGAAGAAATCCTTCTGCAAACACGTAATCGTCAGTATCATGCACCCACTGAGTCTCCTCCCATCCCTTCAGAGACAAACCATGCATCGAAGGGACCCCCGTTGGTGATCCCTCGCCCTAATACAGAGCCACCCCTTCGCATCCCTCGCATCCCATTGAGCAGGAATGTCCACAACCCACAGGCTAGGGCAGCTCATAATTATGGTTTGGTTGATGACTTAACACAATCCCCAGCTACCATGTCAGTCTTAGAAGTCCTTCAGACTTGTCCCACTCAGCGGAAATCATTACTTTCCACCTTAGGGGTAGTCGATCTCGCAGATACTTGACTCATTACATTTGATCTCGATAGCGGAGAACCTCACCTTCCTGCCTTGATCGCTTTTCAAATCCCAGTAAAAATATAGCACATCACAGTTCATCAGTGTATCATCGATGAAGGTGCATATACATGCATTATGTCCAAATCTGTATGGCAGAAACTTGGTTCCCTCGAACTTATACCCTCTTCCATTACCTTACGAGCTTATGACGGATGACCATCATCTCCTGAAGGGATCTTCCAAAATTTCCCCGTAAAACTTGGGGGCAAGACTATTCTCATCGACATTGAAGTTATCGACGCCCCACTCGATTATAATATCCTGTTATGTCATAGCTACATGTATGCTATGAAGGTAGTTGCATCTTCTGTCTTTCGAACAATGATGTTCCCCCACAACGGGAAGATCGTTACCATTGACCAAGTCTCACATTACGAGCCTAACCCATCTACCAATATCGATAACATTCTTCCTCTCATCCACACGAGTCATGACACATACCCACTCGTCGAAATGGGTCCCAAAATTTTCAAAGATCCATCATTATTAGGAACTTACCATGGAGCACCACCACTCCTTCGTCCTTCCAATCAAGTATGCATCGTATCATCTAATAGAACTAACACAGAGAATACCCTTCCTCCTAGAGAGGCTTCTATCATATCTGATGTCCCACTAGTCACAGAACTTCCCCCTCACGAGCCTTCTGCGAACTCGTTGACCTCGCCAGTCCATGATTTCACCCCTCCCCAAGGTCATACCCTAGTTTGGGAGACAGTTCACCAAGCCATCACTCAAATCCACTTCTTTTACCCTCCACCTGGCGTTGAAGCTTTCCAAGTAGCTGCAACGCTTACCCTCCCTAATATGGTGTTAGCAATTCCAGTTTGGTATTTACATCCACCCGAGATGGTCCCTCGACCATCCCTTCCCCCTCAAATGGAAGGAATCCCAATGATGATTCCCATACTTACTCCCACCATACCCTCTACACCCCCACTCACTACCCCCCCTGCCACAACTGGGGGCAGGAGAAAGAAGTCTTGATTAAGGTTGGTTTTCATTGATGTCAACCCTTGAAGAAAGACCCGTAGCACAAAGGTTTGGGTAATGGAACCAATAGTGTTTGATGTAAATATGACTCATTATTTTTTTGTCATGGTTGATGAGAATTAAATATGGATGAACTCCAAAGTGGTCCCCTTTGTTGGTGTCGGAAGTCACTCCTAGATTGCTTGTAGGAGCAGAGCCCAATGCCCATCAGTTTTATGTCACGATTGTTTTAATGGGTGATCAAATGGGTAGAGACTCATGATGGAATCATTCTAGTTTGGGACCGGGTCTTGGTATGTAAAGAACAAAGGAGGTCTTGATCTAACTTCAATCAATAGATTTATTGTAAAATGGGTAGGTGGAAGACTTGGTGAGAGGAGTGAGTGAAACTACTTTGGGCAATGGGCCTTTCAGCAGTTTGCAGAAGAAAAATTCTAAGTGAAAGATCCTCTTGGTTCAGAGTTTCGGGTAACTGAAGGGGTGAATTGACTGGATCCTCCAATTCCAAGTCATTCAACGCTAAGAAAAACACAGAGACCGATTAGAAACAATGCAATTGTTACAGTGATCCAACCTACATCATCCTATAATAGTCACAACTCGATTGGATCCTCCAATTCCGAGCTGTTCTAATAAAATATGAACAAAGACGTGAAAGAAGTTGACATTCATAAGGCAATAAGTCTCAGATGTTAATACATAACCAGAATAACCAATGCTCCGTTAAAGCTTTTACAATTGGTAACCTTGCTCAACTATCGATAGATTACAAAATACAAAGACTAAGTCTATATACTCAGAAAAATCGCCCAACATAGGTGTCCTCAGTCATCCAAGGCTTGGTGTCCCTTCAGCCAAATTCGGATAGGTATTCTTTGTCAGTCGCCATCTTAACTACACGTGGCTCCTGCAGGGGGAGTAGCTGAGCCAGTAAATGCCGAGTTAGCGTGTGTAGAACTCCTCTGGCTGGTCGAGGACTCTGTTACACATCAAAATTACTCACTTTGATAGTGTCGCAAGTGTCGTCATTACAAAGGTCGCAAGTGTCGCATTTTGCTCACAAGGTCGCAAGTGTCGTATGTTGCTCACAAGTGTCGCAAGTGTCATGCTGCCATGATGCCTATGTCATGCCTATAACGACATGAGAAAGACACTTGAAACACCTCAAACATCTGATTTGGAAGAGGAGAAATGAGTCAACAGGATTGCAAACCTTTTGCCATCTGAAAGCACCTCAAAACTGAATTTTTGGAGAGGAGCGCTCCCCCTTACACTATCTCGGAGCGCCGACGCTTCCCATACACTGTCAGGGAGCATTATAATGCTCCCTGGCCCTTTTGAGGGAGCACTATAGATTTTGAGAGCGCTGGCGCCCCCTAAATCTTACTAGGGAGTGCTACAATGCTCTGATGGCCCTTTTGAGGGAGTGCTACCTAATCTGGGAAGTTTTTAAGTTGTTGAGACGAATGGGGGAAGCATCTTTTCATTCTTGGAAAGCAGTTGAGCTCGAATCCTTAGTCCATCCATGATCCTAGGGCAGATCCTCAACTGAAGGAGGCAAATCCTCAACCTCCCCAAGGATATCTCAAGATTGTTGAGCCTCTCCAAGGCTATATAAGCAAG
>ML802188.1:261336-282966 GCA_009831015.1 Picea engelmannii | reverse complement strand
GAAAGTGGGGCCAAGTGACCTAGAAGATGTTTTTAAGGAAGCTACTTGGAGAGTATAAATAAGAGGCAAGGCTCTCTAATTTGAAACACACTTGAGCATATTGAATATATATAGGTGTCTGAGGTATACAAATGATATCTAAGACTAAATTCTGAGGAAAGTGAAGAAAAGAAGGCCGAAATGCAAGGAAGGATAAATTCTTTTGATGGTGCTTTTTAAGATATGTTATTTTCAGGTCATCTCACCATTTTCGCTATAACTTTTTTTCTATAACGATTCAGATCCTGAAATTTCTATGCAAGTGAGAAAACATATCGAAGTATTTGTGGTTAGACATTAATCTTGTGGGTCGTTGTAGTTTTGGATGTACACTATGTGGAAAATAGGGTTTGTGGCCAGTCCTGACACTAGTCAAAATCAGGTGTTTTGGGTAAAAACATCATAAATTATTCATAACAGATCCAAATTCAGTGATACAAATTGTTTTGGTTAGGGTACATTCTATAGTATGCTGCGTAATACTTTCAGATCATTTCATCAAATATTTTGTGGGGCATGCTCTACAAGGTCGCTCTCTAGAATAAGCCAGAATTCAGCAAGGTATGCCATTTTTTCTATAACTCCTTTTCTGAGAGGTTCCAAGTAGTGCCACTTGGATGAATTTCATAAAACACACTTAAGAACATTGTATATCAGTTTCAAATATTATACATTACAGGTTCAAATTTATGATTACTTCAAATTAGGGTTGTTGACTAATCCAAAACTAGGCATGTGAGACTAAAGAAAATTTTGATGAAAATGCTAGTCTCTTGTTTTTAAAGTTAATGAAGGTTTGCAGGAATGTGATCATATACACCAAGTCTATTACAGAGCTACAAATCATATTTGGATGATGAAATTGATGAGGGCTTTTGGTTGAGGTACATGTTGAGTACATGGTTGAGACAAGTAGTTGATGAGTTGGCACACATACATGAGGTGTATAGTTGATGATGGTGGTACATATTGATGAGTCATAGTTGATGAGTAGTTGACACATGATTGGTACATACTTGGCACATGGTTGGATGCACTTTTTTATGGTACAGGTTGATTATAGGTTGGTGCATGGTTGATGCACTTGTTTATGTTACATGTTGATTACAAGTTGGTGCATGGTTGATGCACTTTTTTGTGGTACAGGTTGATTACAGGTTGATGCATGGTTGATGCATGGTTTAGATTTATTGGTATAGGTTTACAGTGGTATATCTCACAGTGATAGTGTGACAGTGGTTCCATCATTCTACTTCTACTTCAGGGTGGTAGGACGGGGCAAGGATAGGTGGTTGTAGCCACCTTCTAGTTGTAGCCAAAGAACATTGGGGGTTGTAGCCTCCTTCTGGTTGTAGCTAGAGATTTGGGGAGTTGTAGCTTCCCTCAGGTTGTAGCCTGAGAAACTAGGGGGTTGGAGCCTCCTTCTAGTTGCAGCTGGAAAACAAAGGAAGTTGGTGCTTCCAATGAATGTAATTCTTCAAGAAATATAAGAAAATACATTCCGTGGTTTTCTCCTGGTTTGGGTTTCCACATAAAACACTGGTGTACTGTGTATGTGTGTGATTTTTTATTTATTATTGCTCATTATTGGATAATAATTCTACATTGATATAACATTTGAAGAAAAATGATTATAATTACGTTATTATTGATTCACCCCCCCTCTCAGTAATCCAACAAGAAGAAGGAGCCCACAACTCCAATTCCCCCATGCATACAACCCCCTTGTGCGCTATGTGAGAAATATGGACACCAAACCAACAACTTCCCATCTCTACTAGAGTTACGGAATTTGATTCCACTCAATCAAACTCCCTCAACACTCGCCACTATAGCCAGTACTACCGCTACCACCCCCCATTCAAGTAGTAAAGGGTTGCGAACCAAATTCGCTTGTGCTATATGTTCATAATATGGCCATTATACCCACCATTGCCCAGCACTGCCACACTTTTGGAAGACATTAGCCGCAGTATGACAAAGCTTCTAGAGTGAACCCAGTCCAGCTATGTCATCCCTACCAAATATCACTGACATTCGTTATGTCACAACTTCAATCAACGAACATATGAGATGCCCTTGCTCTCTATGTGAATCCTTAGATCATTTTACATACCAATTTCCTATGATCATTGAATACAGGCAACGCCAATTGACCCTTCTTCAAAGACCCACCGAATCAATAATTGACCTTACCTAGTCACTAGAGGTTCTTCATGTCATTTCTCCCGAACCCGAGGTCCTTCCAATGCCTCCATGGTTCTTGGATGACTTGTCTGAGGATTCACCCCCCAATCCCCCCAACTCTCCCGCTCATTTCCCTACAAAAATTCTACATCCAACTACCATGGGTACTCCTCAGTACTTCGATATTTGGTTTATGTCGAGCAAACCATTGCAAATTCCTTGCGTTGTTCCCCCTGCTTCTTCATCACTAGGGGGAAGCCACACGACAACAGTCACCGATATAACTCTTCATGACCCCTTGTATTCATGCCAATTCCACTTTGACGAGGAAATAATAGAAGAGTTAAACAACCCTGACTACCCATGGGATGCGCTACATCACTGCGCACTCTTCTTTCCATAGGAAGCCTCCACGCCTCTTAACCAACACCCCATATGCGCGGTTGAAACCAAGGATTTTATCCCATCAGGGCCTATCGACTGTTCAAAAACCCCATTCCTACCCCTGATGCTTTTGAAGAAGGCAACATGGCCAACATTTCCCCGACCATTAAAATCGACATTTCCATAAAAAATGGCGTCGTCGAGGAAATCACCATTGGAGCCACTTGCACTCCTCATGAAATCATCGCCTATAAAGCTCTCTTCCAGGAATATCGGGATATTTTTTCTTGGTCATACAAGAAAATGCCTGGACTTGATCCATCTATCGTCGAACATCACATCGACACCTGGCCCAACATTACACCAATTCATCAAAAACAACATCGCTACACCCATCCAAAGAAGTGGCCATCAAAGCCAAAATTGACAAATTACATGCGGTTGGGTTCATCTACCCCATCGCCTATACATCATGGGTTTCCAACCTTGTACCCGTTAACAAAAAATAGGGCACTATTTGCGTCTTCACGGTATTTCGTGATCTCAATCACGCATGTCCCAAGTACAACTTTCCAACGCCTTTCATCGATCAAATTATCGATGACTGCGCAGGCCATGAATATCTATCCTTCATGGACGGTTTCTCTGGTTATAATCAAATTCAAATTCACCCAGCTGATCAGTACAAAACTGCAGTCACTACCCCTTGGGGTATGTTTGCATATTGTGTCATGCCTTTTGGCTTAAAGAATGTTGGCGCAACTTTCCAATGGGCTATGACATACATTTTTCACGATCTAGCTCATATCATCCTCGCATACTTGGATGACCTCACAACTCGATCCAAGAAACACACCCAACATCTTGATGATTTATGAATCATCTTCCAATGGTGTCGTTAGTACAACATCCTCTTGAATCCCCTTAAGTGCATTTTCCGTGTCACCACGGGGCACCTCCTTGGATTCATTATTTCCCAAAGCGGTATTACTATGGACCCCCTCAAAGTCCAAGCTATCACAAAAATTCCACCTCCCCAGAATTTACGTCAACTCCAGAGTCTCCAAGGCAAGGCTAACTTTCTATGACGATTTGTCCCAGACTATGCCACTCCTGCACACAGTTTCCTTCGCTTACTACGTCACGACATCCCATTTTACTGGGATGACCATGCCCAACAGTCATTTGATGATCTTAAAATGGCGCTCTCCAATGCCCCTTTAATTAGTGCACCTGACTACAATCGTGACTATATCCTCTACATATCAGCATTAGCTATTTTAGCAGCAGGAGTTCTCATTTAGCTAGGTGATGACAATCACGAGCATGTCATTTATTACGTTAGTAAAAACTTCTCAGGACCACCCTTGAAGTATAAACATGAAGAGAAACTATCTCTTGCAGTCATCCTCGTAGTCCAGAAACTGCATCACTACATTATGATTCGAACAACTAAGGTTGTAGCAGATTCCAACCCTATGCAATACTTGCTCAGTCGTCGACAAATTAATGGAAAATTTGCTCCATGGATCGTTATCCTTCAAGCGTATGCTCTTGAATTTTCAACACCCAAGAGAAAGAAATCCCTTGTTCTCACCGAACTTGTCATGGCCCTCCCCTCTGATGCAACCAATGCCCCCATCAATACCAACTTTCCCGATGAACACCTCTTTTACATCACTTCAGACGATCCTTGGTACAACAACCTCCTCGTCTACCTCCAAACTCAAAATTTCGGTAACTACCTTTCATGAGATGATCGTCGTCGTATTTTCCACCAGCCCCCCCACTACCTCCTCATCAGAGACATCTTATACTGACGAGGGGTCGACACTATTCTTCGTCGATGCCTGACCATTGATGAGGCCGATAGAGTCTTGAACGACTGCCACAACGACGCATGTGGGGGCCATCTTTCAGGAATATCCACTGCTCAGAAGATTATCTGAGTAGGTTAATTTTGGCCTACCTTGTTTCACTATTTCATTCATGCCATGAAATGATGCGAGAAGTATCATCTTTACGCCAACAAAGCCCGAGCACCACCTGCTCTTCTTCATCCAGTCATCATTGCTGGCCCTTTTTGTAAATGGGACATCGACTTCATGACTTGTAATCCCCCCTCTAGCAATGGACACAAATACATTATTGTTGCGGTCGATTACTTCACCAAATGGGCTAAAGCTATGCCCACCTTCAACAATACCGCTGACATCGCAACACGTTTTTTCTTTAACCACGTCATATCTCGATTTGGAGTACCACTCCAACTTGTTTCCGATCACGGGAAACACTTCAAGAATGAGATTTTAATCGAACTCTCATCTCGGTTAGGATTCTACCATGAGTTTGCCTTGCCATATTATCCTCAGTCTAATGGACAGGTCAAAGCAGTTAACAAGGTCCTCAAGACCATGTTACAGCGCACGGTTAATAAACATAATACCAATTGGCATCATATGTTATTTTCCACACTATGAGATGACCATTTGGCTATGAAAATAGCTACTGGTTTCACACCATTTCATCTAATCCATGGGGTTGAGGCCACTCTTCCCATCGAGTGCGAAATTCCCACCTTACACACCGCAATAGAGCTATTACCTGACACTGCTCCAATGGAGCAGTGCTTGCTGAACTTAGAGTCTCTGGATGAAGATCGTCGATCTTCATTACAGAACAATGAGGCATCTAAAAAATGATCAAAGGCTACCTTTTATCGACATGTCAACCTTCGCTCATGATACCTTTGGCCATGGCAAATTCAAGTCACTATGGCATGGCCCATACATTATCCAACATTTCCTCACCAAAGGCGCATACATCTTGGCCTCTCCCGAAGGCCTCTCTCTCAAAGAACCCATCAACGGGTTATACTTAAAGAAATTTTATGCTTAAACGTAGTCATTCTACTTTAGGTTATTTCTTTTATAGTGTTTTTAATCTTTTTTTTTTCCATCCCTCACATCTAAACTATCATTTGTGCTATTGATAGTTGCTTCCTCCACCGACCTACCACATCGGTTATGCCGACGACGCCAACCGTTGGACACAAAATCTCGCTTCGACTGCTTGGGCTCTCTACACCCCCTCACATGAAATGCTCCATTCGAGCGGCATATGTTTGGGTTCAGCAACCAACAACCAAGTTGAATACACTGTCGCCATTGGCCTCCTGGCTGATGCCCAACATCATCCTATTCATCAACTTAGCATCTTTCTCGACTCTCAACTAGTAGTTCTCCAACTCAACAATGTGTACCACGTACACGATCCTTGCCTCTTTCGCAAATACCTACAGGTTAGAATTTTATCTCGACATTTTGATTCCATTACATTTACACATATTCCAAGACAATTGAATCAAATTACGTATAACTTAGCTAATATTGTGTTAGACTGGCATATATCACGTCAAGCTACCTCTACACATACATAAACACATCAACAACCTGTCATAGCATATATAGATTAGACATCATCAACACATTAACAAAACACATGTAAACACCACATAGATCTCAAAATGTATACTCATGTATATATAAAACGGTCCCCAGTGCCATACAAATGTTTACATACAAAAATACAAGTATCCACAGGCCAGTGAAGCACCTCGGTACAAAATGGGCTCACCAACCTATATACAAAAATACAACAATACATAGAGCACCACACAAGGTGCCTCTAGAGCACCACCTCTTGCCCCTCCCTCAGGCAGTGGTCCCCCACCCACTACTAGTCCCTCTTACCCCGGAGGTAATCGTCAGGTCATCACAACACCTGCTACTGCTTCCCGTCGTACCACGGCCCACCATGGTGGTGGAATCCCTACACACTGCTCCAAGATTCCCTCATCCTGGATGTGAGACCACATGCCCTCAGGCACGCCCTATAGCACCACCTCCAGGTGACGACGTATGTCCTCAAAATCTACTCTGGCATCCGTCAGAGGAGCATGTGATGGCCCGGCACCAGGGTCATCAAACCGGGGTCTCCTCACTATCTCTCAGGATCAGCTAGTCTCACCTCGGTGTCCTCATGCTAACGTCTCTCTCCAACCCGCGACCCTCCTTGCGGTGGTCTCTCCAGCTCTTGAAGAGTCGGCACTCTCTGCAACTCAACCTCGCGCCCACGAGGTGCCACATATGCACATACAAATAAGAAACAGGTAGTATCAGTATCTATATCATATACATATGTCATGCTATCTCAAAAAACATATATATAAAACTCATCAACATACCTCGATGGTCAAAAACCTCCCCTGGCAGTAACACCATGTCCGGATCCTCTCGAAAGTCAACACCAGCATAGGGGAACTGCAATATCACCTGCGACATCTGTCGCCACACCTGCGTCGCCTCAGCTGTGAAGAAGTAGCTTCCCTCGCCACCACCATGGCGAAGCAAAACAATCGACCACTGCTTTAGTCACGGCTCTCGTGCCCCAGGCGCACCCAATAAAATCCTAGGGCACAACATAGGCACCCTCTCCAAAAACTAGGGCACTAGGATGGACCCGAAGGCGAACTCTCCTATATCCATGGATCGACAGTGGTCCAGCTGCCCTACCATCCTGGCATGCAGCATAATCCCCTAGGCGAAGTGCTCACCGGCCAACACCCTCTCCATCACACACAGCTGACCACCACTTATCCACTGCATTGCAAGAGACCCATACACTCTCATAATCATCGCTGTTATACAGCGATGCACAAGGGCATCCATCGCCCCAATGCTCACAACAATTCCAGACATAAAGTTAACCCCCGAACAATACCTTTGACCAACTGTCGCTAGCACCACATCCCTCGATAACACCGGCTTCGCCGGTAGGGGCGTTCCCCGAAACGGGAGCCCAGTCAAAAAGTATATATCCTCCACCGCAGTGAAGGCAATCTGCTCTCCCCACACTATGAAACAATGTAGGTCCAGACTCTACATCTGGATAAGGAACTACATTAGATACTCCTGCACCCATATCAACTGACACTCAAAGAACTTCAGCAGCCCACAGGCTTCCAAAGTCGCATGTACCCCTGGCTCCTCAATAGCCACGACATCTCTCAGCTGGGACCAATCCCGCTCTCACCAACCAATCGGTATCGTGCACAATGATCGCCTGCAACCACATAAAATAGTCCTAAGTCAGCCAAATGGACCATAAACAACATTAAAAAGATAAGTTTTTACATCCGTCAACCTTGCCTCCAAGGTGTGGCTGTTTAACCCATAGGCACGCACATGTGCACACCTGTTCACTCCACAGGCGCGCATGTGTGTGCGCCTATTTACTACACAGGCATGCACTCAGGCGTGCCTATCCATCCTTCAGGTACACATGGGTGCATGCCTGCTCAACATACAGGGGCACCTTCATGCGCCCCTGTCACGAACACAGGCGCGCCTTAAAGTGTGTCTGTCCAATACACAATCACGCACACATGTGTAGCTGTGCATCCAACAGGCGCACACATAGTGCACACCCTTGTCCCCCTTACAGGTTCCCCCATGTGCACCTATCCAGTGGGCAGGCATGCACTTGTGCGCGCATACTTCCAGATCGTCCGTGCACGTGGGGGTCCACACCCATAAAACCCCCTACACGACCCTTCGTATAACCCCTGCCCAAAAAAGGAAACCCTAATTCTATGAAGGATGATCAGGCCACTAACCTGAAGCTCACTGGTCCTTGATCGGATGCCTCATCCTCCCAGAATCTCCAAATCTCCTCTGAATACTTCTCATCTAGTCACTATAGCAGCAAGTACAAATGAGGTGGCAATGTGGGCCCTATAGCTATATATAGGCATTTTCACCAAAATTCCACTCACCATTTCGGGAGCTCCGGGTGTGCATTTCTCGATCCGTCTTCAGCCATAGGATCAGCATTCTGTCATCTACATCATGACAGTCCTTGGGCCTCTTTTCATCCTGAGCTCCTAGGACGCCATTTTTTCATACCTTGACTAGGTATGCATGTGCATATTCAAAACTATCAAATAAATGCTCATATGTTCGATTCTCTTCAGATATTGTTCACGTCAGGTATTTGGTTTTCATGTGTGCAGGTACTTGGTCATCATACATCAACACAGCCCCTTCAGGTATATACTCAGTACTGACATGTAGTCATTCCCTCTAAATCTTACTTGCATCTCCAGTCACACCCTCTGACATTTGCCTCTAAGATCCCCATTTCCGGCTCTGCAGTACCAACACCTCCATTTGCATCTTCAGTACTATCACCCAGTAGCACTCTTACCCACATGAGTTGTCCCATTCATAGCACCCTTTTGCGCCTTTGACACTCATGTTGTTTTTCAAAACCCTTTAGGGATGGGAGTCCCGATAGTCTTACATCGTGTAGCAAATCAGCCACATACTCTTCTCCTCATTTTACTAACTTTCCCAATGGACTCCCAGATTATCTCTTCACGGTTCTATTTTTTGACTGCACCTCCGTAGTATCCTTAACCCTCCATTTAATCCACAATCAGTTTGCCCATCTGAAAATTTCCCTTCATTTCACCTACCTCATATAGAAACCCACCCATGGGGCCCCCACACTCCACCAATTCTCCAAGCAATTTGTTCCCTACCTAGGCCAACCATATTACATTGGGGCACCCATTTCTGTATTTATACACTTATCTCGAATTATTATTTATTTATTGTACAAATGCCTTTGTTTCAAGTTGTTACATTACCTTTTTGTCGTCACCTTTAGCGACCTTCTTCCCTTTTTGGAAAACACAACCGATGTCACCCTTGGTTGGGCACTCTTTATCATCTACCCTTATTGACATCATTCATATTCTCTGAGTATCCCATAAGCCACTTACCTCTGCCCTCTGAGTTTATTCACTTTGTCCCGCCTCTAGCACAACTTTGCCCATGTCTTGTTGTCCCCCTGACACTTGACTTAGTTAAACGGTTGCGGCCACTTATACTTCACATATACCCCCAACCAAGGGTAGTCTTGAGTCTTCTTACATCTTGACTTCGTCCATGTACCTCCTCAAATTCCTAACCTCACCTAGTAGATTTCACGAAGCCCTTTGCTTCTGGGAGTCGCGTCCCCCTTTTGTCGACATCAACACAGTTTTCCAGAAGGGCGACAATATCTTGATTCTCATTACCTATCCAATAAGAGATCTCAGACGTCACAGGGAGAACCACAATTTCTCCCTGCTGTCGTTGACCCCCATAAAATTTGACGTCAACACTTTCTCATGTTACAGTGGGTCTTACTTTGCGACCATTGCAGTTAGTTCTTATACTTGTCGAAGACCTTTGAACTTGGTTGGGCTATCAATGCCTACAGAATCCGTGATACTTCTTACAGATGTCACTTCCTACTATTCAGAGTATGTTCATCCGCAAAATTGTCTTATTCCTTTATCATGACCGCCCCCGAGGGCACTGCAGTTGTCTACATCAACACTTCATTCCTCTTTTTTGAGTTACATGACATGAGCATGGGGCATGCCCACCTCGTTTGTACACAGTTTATTTTTTACACACCTCATGGAAGGTTGGGTTCTACAGGTTCCTTTTTCCCTCCAATGGATAGCTCTGAACAATCCCACTATTTCTCTCTCTTACAAAAACACTCTCAGTAGAAGAAACATTGATGGATTTTGGATATACGTATTCTCCTAACCTCATCCATCAGGGGGCATCTGTTATCACTGAAATTTCGTTCGCAAATGGTTACAAGAATTCAACATCTTCAAACAGTTATGAGGTCATCCATGGACCTAAATTAACACAAAATCATTCACAAAGGGTCAAAACTATACAACTAGTGCAAAAAATAAAGGGCGCTATGAAGACACAGAGCGTGCACGCACATGCGCACGATGCGTGACTTTTGTTGCAAAAATCCATGCACCTGATAAACGAATCATTTATGAGAGTGATCAGCCTCCCATCCACTTCTGGTTCAGCTTCCAAGTTGATTTGACACTCAAATCTGGATTAGATTCGACTGGGTGGCTGGTCAAAGACCTAGAAATGCCCTAATTAGCCTCTTTACACACTACAAACTAGTTGGACAATAACTCAAAGGAATGCTATAAAACGACCATGGATACACTTCATTTTTCAAGGAATTCATAGCAAAGTTATGCTGCCATTATTCTCTTGAGGAGTCTTCTATCCTTGCCAAGAGTATACTTGCATCATTGCATTGGGCAATCCATCTCACCCCTTGAGTGGATTAGCAAAGAATTCTTTCACCATTTTCATTTTCATTTTCAAGAGTTGTAAGAAGAGCTTACTTGTGGGGGTCCAAGAGCCCTCCCTTGGAGAAAGAAGGGACTCATAGTCCTCTTGCTTCTCGGTGTTTTCTTTCACTAATATCATCCTTATCATTGGTGAAATGGGTCTTATTGTTTCTTTTGTCCTTATGTCCCTATGTTCATTAATTTAGTTGTTTTTTTATTTCTTAGTTTAATTCTTAGTTATTATTTTATGTTTCTTTCTCTAACCCTTTTCCTTGTAGCTGTCCTTCTTAGAAAACCTAACTAAGCTTGCAAGAACCTCTATATTTCTCACTAAGGTGATGAAAGAGGTGCAACACAGACACATGTGTCCTGTAACCCCCCCTGCTTCTACCTCGGGTGATACTTCGCCTGCTTCGCAGGTGTTGCTAAAAGGGTCAGCAGTTAGGGTTTTGTTGGTGCATTGTTAAAGGTGAACCCTGGGTATTCCCTTGTGCCAACAAATGGTTCTGTTGATAGGGAACCTGAAATTGTGATTGCTGGGGACTGAAGTGAAGAAAAGGGAAGCTCTGTGTGTATATTTGTTGCTGAAGTGTGCAATACTCTACTTGACTTACGAAGCTCTGTGCTAAGAAAGAAATCTGATCTGAAGAAAAGAGGTAAAATCTTAAAAGAGGTAAAGCTTTGTTATTTTACAAGAGTAATATAAGTGAAAGTTTTTGAATTTAAGTATGTTTAATAGATTTTGTCCTAGTCTGAAGGCTAGGGCGCAGTTGAAAGAAAGAGCCGATTTGAGTAAATTTAATGGAAATAAGGAAATATATGTTATTCCTATGCATAGAAAGAATTTTTGGACTAATAAGTGGATGCAGGAACCTAGAAAGATTTTTTGCAGAATGCAGGTCCAACACTGTGATCCTAGTGCGTAGTACAGAAGAGGTTGGGGAACACTTAAAAGAAAAAGAGGATTGAAATTTTGTTATAACTGCAGAAGTCCAGGACATCTTGCTAAGGAATTCCCTGGCGCAGGTCCTATTTGTCTTTGATGTAAGATTATTGGCCATGAAGTTGAGGATTTTCCAAGGATGATTGCTAAAGTTGAACAGATGAACATGAGACAAGAGAACTATGATGAAAGTCAAGATACTAAGGGAATATTAGAGAAAGATAGGAAATTTAGACTACATTAATACAGTTGAAAGAAATGATGGATTTTCACAAAGATATAAGTTTACCAGATATCTTGAAAGTAAAATAGCTCATAAGTACAAGAATAGAAAACTTCGACATAGACTATGTCTTAGATGAGGAAACACAAGTGAATATTATGACAGAAGGAACTTGGAAATTTTTGGGAGAGCCTACTATGGTACAATCTTTGGGAATGATAGTCTTGTTTAAAGGAAAGATGATAACCTTATGTGGAAGAGTTATTAATGTACCTATTATTGTTCATGGAATATCGATTGAAGAGGAATTTGAAGTCATTAAGTTTGTTGGGGACAACACCCCCTTCCCACTTTTACTAGGTAAGAATTGGATTGAGAAGGATTGAATTAGAAGGAAAGCAGAGGAAGAAGATATAGAAAATAAAAAACAAGAACTAAGGGATTTCATAGCTAGAAAAATAGACCGACTAATAGAATAACGAGAGGATAAGTTGAAGAAACAAGAACATAAGGCAAGAGAATTAGCTGTCAAGGTTGAAAGAACACAAGAAGGCTTGAAATACCTATCCATTCAAGAAAAAATTATATCCACCAAGGAAGTATTAAGAGAATGGATATTGAATTCAAACCCTTTGAGGGAACATCAATAGTGCGAAGTCACTACGCTGGGAGAAGATAAGAATAAGAATGGAAAGAGGATCCCATAAACATTTAGAGAGATCCAAATCACAGGAAAGAAGGCAAGGAAGCTCAATAAAAAGAAAGCTAAGTTGGAAAAGTTGTAGGAAGCTACAGAGTCCAGATGGAAGACTTCACAGACTAGAACCTCGCAGGAGGAAGGTTTGCAGGATCTGAGCCTCGCTGGAACAACAGGACCATGCTGAATGGGACTTCTCCCTAATGAAGTTATATGACCATTGGAGGCACCCTAACCATTAGAACGATGCTCCAGAATGGTTAGAAAACACATTTATGGGCGGATGGATCGCTTTTGGGATGTTGAGACCTTGCCATAACGGACAGATCCACATTAATGGAAGTAGTCCTGTCCATTGGAAGAATCTGTTACGAGGCCCTGCTTATTTAACTTGTCAGATGTTGAGCCGAGACCACTTTTCGCTACCTGTGATTAACTGAGCCAAGAAGAGAATTGCTTATGTGTTGAGTTGTGTTATCAAAAGCTAAACCTCACCATTCATTTGTCTACCCTGCTTGTTCGTTCGTCTACCTCGACCTATCTGTTTAAAAGTGAGAATGTTGGGCGAGCCCACTGAATTGGAGAATTCTGTCGAAGAGGTTCTTAGGAAGATCATGGATGATAGATAGTTATTTGAAGGTGTCTAGGAATTTTCAACTAGGGGACTGCAGGCTTCCCCTTCGACTAGATGTCATTATAGCCATTTCATCCCCGCGACTGAGAAACGAGGTAAGCATCATGATGATCTGGCTAATGTGAAGCAAATCCAAACGATCCTATCAGATTACATCCCTCCTTTGGCTGGCACCGTTAACCATGACATCATCCCACTAGATTATGAGTACACCTTGTTCACCATGTATATTCTGAAAGGAATACGTGTAGTCGGGAGTTAGTTAGCACAGATCCCACTACTGAAGAACAACGATTTCAATCTAGGTGACAGAAAGAACTATGCTATTCTAGCACCCCACCGCTACTTAACAAAGTCAACTAGGAAGAAGCCTCGCCTCATCTTGCAGACATGGATTAAGGGACTGACATAGTCCATTGTGCTGAATGTGATGAATATTCCCCATTTTGGTCGTCACTAGGAGGTTAACGCTTGCATTAAACTCCTCTTGTCATGCTATCATGGAGGATAACTATGGCTCGACCGGAGGATTACTGTGGATCTGGCACTGATCCACCAGATTACAGGATTAATCATGCAGGGACTTGACCCTCAACATTTTTATCCAGGAAAGGCCTCAGACCGCTCCCTGGCACAACACATCAAGGAATCTTACAATGAAGTTGAGAAAGGAAAGAGAGGTTACAAGGTAGCCTTTATCCAGGATGGTGCAGTGCACCTCTCTTGAAAACTCATAGATGGCAAGCTCATAAGGAAGAAATTCTCCACACAGGTCACTAGGTTCATGGTGGACCTCGCAGGAAAATGTGCAGAGGGAATACAGATGAACTAGGTGATTTACCTCATCAATGAGCTAGAGAAGGATTGTCGCGAAGGCCAGGATTTGGGGTATGAATTCTACTTCAGCTGGCTTATTGTTTTGATCACATTTGTCACTTGGAAAATTCCTGAAGGAGCTACATTTTCAGATATTGAACCATCAGAGTCATTGGCCACTAGGTTTTCTACCTTGTGGTACACCAACGACATGATGAAGCAATGGAAGTCCAATGTTGTGTTCCATGCATACTATCAACAATTGCAGGTTTCCATCGAGTTATTTCTGCGCATGACACTGCGCACCCTGCACCAGTATAGATCTATAGAAAAGTTCTGCATAGATCCACACTTCATCTATATCACTATGTGCAGAGATGAGAACAAGGAATAGTTATAGTCATACTACAAGCTAACAGATGAATACATGGAGCAGATCATGAAGGAATGGCTGGAGGAATTCCTTTTACCTGTTGCCATGCAGAACTCTCCGACACTGACACCATAGGAATCCCCATCGTCACCCGGGTCGAGCATGTCGGACAGTCTAGTGGGATGAAGAAGAAGAAAAAGTAGGAAGACGTACAGGATATAGAGACCGATGAGGAGGACAATGCCTCTGAAGAAAATGGATCTGTCTCACCCGGAGGAGGAGAAGACAAAGAAAATGGACAAGAAGAAGGAGGTGAAGCTACCACCCCTCCACTTGAGGATCCCCCTATTGGGACAACAACACCACGGAAGAGGAAATTCTCTCCAAAGAAACCTTCAACAAGAAAGAAGATGCACGCAACAAGAAAGAAGATGCATGCTAATAAGCCCTAGTTGCAGGCCACCCTCATGGAGGACAATATCAGTCTGGTCCATGGAGCTATGGAGGACACTTCCAAGGAAATCTTGTAGAGATACAGAGTGAAGTAGGAAGAGTTATATGGAAGGATTAAGAAGGAACTAAAGTAAGTACAACAAGCTATTCATTTGGTCCGCATAGTACCTACTATGCCTTCCATGACACAGATTGCAGAATTGGGGGATGAACTAGCCCAATTGAGAAGACTTGTAGATGTGATAGAAGATTGACTTCAGAGAATCCAGGAAGAGAAGGAGAAGGCTACAAAAGCCTTGAAACAATATAAGGATGAAGCCTTAGAACAATTATGAGTAGCGCGGTACAGTCTAATCACCTATGAAAGTGAGAAAGAAGAATTCCAGGTGATGATCTAGGAGGAAAAATCCCAACTACAGAGAGAAAAGGAGCAGTTTCTCACATAGAGAACCACAGTCAAATATGTAGTGAGTAAAGAATATCATTCTATGCCAGGCTTGGCACAGGTGGAACATGAGTCAATCGAGGCTCAAGTAGTGAAGCTCACTGAGATCATCCAATAGCTTCAATACAGGATAGCAGAATTAGAGGCTCAAGTAGTTTCGAGCACTCCACAGGAGGTGTGTGACCAGAGGGAGGAAGCCTCTAAGAAAATAGTTGTAAGAATCAGATCCCTCACATCAGAATGAAAAAAAATGAGCGATAGAAGCGTGTAGACATATGAATGCCTCACAAAATATCTAGAGCTAAGGAAACTGGAAGTGCAGTTACAGGAGCCACAACAACATGCATTTTCAGTACAGGCCCAGATGAAGATGCTCGCCGCAGTTGAAAGAATGAAGAGAATCAGGATCAATGCACAGTGCAGCAGTAGATCACTTCCCTCTAAGGAAGAGTAATGGAAGTCATGAAGAAGCTACAAAATATGCAAGATAAAGCCTAAAATGTGTTCGAAGAAATTGAAGGAAAAGGCTCACAACTAGACCAAGTGGTTGCAAAAGTAGAACAACACTTGGAAGGGCCTATTATAGAGTAGACGATCCAGGAGATCATTGAGCAGGAGGCTCAAGTGAAGCAGCAACTCGAGGCAACTTGAGGCCTTCGAAACAACATTGACCAGAACTGAGTGACTCGGGATGAGTCACAGGTGATTGTTGGTAGCCTATTGGCCCTCGACCAAGTTTTGAGGAAACCTTGGTTAGGTTTGGACCACTTTTTGGATGTCAACACATTGATTGAGAAAGGAGCACCCAGGTAGAGCTGAGATCATGGATCTCACTTGTTTTGCAGGCTATGAGGACCCGGTAAGGGGTTCTTTAGGGTTTTTGTAATGGGTTATGGGATGTCGGTCCATGGGGTTTACCCATGATTAGGCCTTATTGTAAGGGATTGTAAAAGTATAAATAAGTAAGAATGTATGGTAGAAGTAGAAAAGGAGTAGTTAGAAGCCTTTGGAGCTAAGTGTAAGTGGCTTGAGTAGCTTTGTGCAAAGGAACGTCTGTGTGTTAAGGCTTGTTGGCTTAGTGTCTTGACCTAGTTTGGAAGGAGGATCTGGCACTCAGTGCACAAGTCTCCTGTCCTATGTGAAGCTCGACTCTGTGGCTTGGTGCACAGGAGTCATTGAATGTAAGAGATTGAAGAATAATAAAGAAGACAAAGAAGTTGGTGGACCTAGCCCCACACTGGGGTGAACCACATATATCTTGTGTCTTTGGTTTGCTTTGTGTTGTGTTGTTTTATGTTATGAATCTTCTCAGTGCTTTGATATTTATGTATGATAGATATATTTGTTGATGCTTAGTTCTTTACTTGTGTTAAAGAATGATTGTTATATCTAACTTTGTTCTATGTGCTAAGCGACTGAAGTGCTTAATCTTTATTGTTACTGCGCCGATCTATCTTTGCGTATGTTCTGCGATGTTAATAAAGCTAGTGAACTAATGCATATCACCTTCTAAGTGTTAATAGAATACTCTGCGAAGTGTTGCTATCACAGATCTGTGTCCCAGCTTGGTTACAGACACCTGTGTCCTGTAACCCCCCTGCTTCTACCTCGACAAAGAATTCTCCTGCTTCACAAGTGTTGTCAAAAAGGTTGATAGTTAGGGTTTTGTTGGTGCGTTGTTAAGTGTTGAACCATGGGTCTGCCCCTGTGCCAACACATGGATTCAAGAGAAGTTGATACACATGGTATAATTTTGAATCTTCAATTTAAGTTGGCATCTTATCCAAATATCACTTTCCCCAAGGACATACTTGTCATTGATCTGTCTGATGCATGGGGTATGCTCTTATATAGAAAGTAGGTTGCTACATTGGGAGGTACTCTTTAGATGGATTTATCATATTATTTTATCCCTTCTTTCAAAAATTCATTTGTCAATTTCCATAGGGAGAAGGAAATGAAGTTTCATGTTGAAGATCCCAAAGAACCCATGTATGAGTTTGTTTATCATATGCATGAAATTGAAAATTACGAGATACCATCTGACTTCCTAGCACTGGTCAAAGAGAATTTCAAGGATGAACTACCAAATGTTTGTAATGTTTGGGAAACCATGGATTCCTTTGATGGTCGTTGTTAGTGCTAGAAGTTGCCCCTAGACTGCTATAGGGTCAAGCCTAGCACATCTTCGATTATTGTAATAATTTTATAAATAAGGATGTGTTTGGGTTTTGAAAGAAGGTGGATCGGGTAGATGGGGAGAAAAATAAAAAGAGAAACGGGCTAAATGTCGATCAGTAAAAACACCATTGGGCATGGAGTCAAGTAAACACCTTATTGATCAGAGGTAGTCAACTTGTATATCAGATAAGACGTTTATATGTAAATGGGTATAATAATAGGGAACAAATGAAAAGTAGAACACCTCATCAAGCCAATATTCTCTTTGTCAAATGGATGCAACGATACTTGAAACAAAACACACAGATCATAGGCAGTCATGGAAAAATATTTACTGCTCAGGAATCTATCATCCATGAGCATCCATTAATTCTCAATGTCTGTAATTCATTCAAGTAAGATGAAAGATAGAATGTAAAACAAGGAAGATGGAAAAACAATGTTTAGACAAGAAAATCAAAATCTGATAAAACAAATGTCATATATCCCCAATTTCAGAAGTGATTACAGAAATACAATGCCTTCAGGCTTACAATAACTCAGATTGGATGCTATTTCATCAATATCTTCTAAGGCCTTACCCTCAAGGTCCTCTTCTCCCCCTTGATTACATTCAACACCCAGACTAAATAGCCTCTTCAATCTTGTAGCTGTTACAAATTTTAAGGGATCAAATATTATCTATATACTAAAAATGGAAATCAATCTTGAATGAATGTAGGAAATCTGGAAATGATGAGGCTGCTTGACACCTTGACTGCCATCTACTGTTTCCAGGTGTCCCTATAAATTTCAGATGTGTGATTGACTATTTGAATACTCTACCACTTTTCCCTCTTCAATCGACCTTTTGACTGCCACCCTTTGCTTTACATCTCCCCTACCACCTTGCCTTGAAATCTGGGATTTGATTTCTACTAATGGTCCTTTGTTGCGAGGTGTTTTGTCTTCAACTGCTTCCTTGAATGTTGACTCAATGCCTAAAAATCTATAAGAGAGACTAATTCTTTGAGAGGTTCAACACTTTATGTTGCTGGAAATTTATCAACATCTTCCAGAAATGCTCTGTCACCTGTGAAGATGTCTTCCTGAAAATCTTGAATCTGCCTGATTTCCTTCCTTCAAATCTGGAAATAATTAGAATGACCCTCTACTTGCTATTCTTGTGCCTGAGATCGAGTAAGATACAACTAATTGTTGAATATTGTTAGGTGAAACTGCACGCATGTCCCATATAAGAAAATGATGATCAACTCCAACATAGACAATAAGATATCCATGCTTCAAATTCCATGAAACATCCTCAACTACCTTGTCATGGACCTTAAATATTTTCTTGGATTGAACACTTTCCTTCCATATGCAGCATTAATATCCCATAATAATTTTGGGCATCATTTAATAGGTGACGTTCCTTAAGAGAGCTCCACAATAAACCAGATCCTTCATTAGTATGACCTCTCAATATCAATTCATGATTGTAATCCCTTTCTTGAGGGGCCTCTGATGAATGCTTGCTTTGATCAAACCCATAAACATATGAGCTGATTGTCTTGGTAGAAATAACAAATGAATTATGCGTTCCTTATTAACTTCTCCTTCATGATTAATCCGATGAACTATTTGAACCTTGGCATCGATGGATTCGAAAACTCCAAAGATATTGTTTTTAGACTGTTCGCAGGGGAATCTGGACCTCAGCTATCATCAAATAATTTGGGTTGTCCTCTTACTTTCATGATGTGGCATTTGAGATGCTCTGGATCTTGTAAAAACAATGCCCAATTCTTTCAAACTCTTCCATAGCCATAGCTTAAATAGGTAAGGCCTAGAAATAGTAGTCGAATAATTGTAGCAAAACCCAAGAACAAGATCTCAGCAGACCGTGCATATCCAAATGTCAACCCAAATAGCGTTCCATACTCATAATGAATACTATGAGACATGACTGACCATTCTAAGTGTTTCAATATTTCCCTACACTTTATTTTTGATATCCTCATCATGTCTGTGCAATCAGAACAAGATACAAGCTCTGCCAACAAAACCCTGTGACATGGAGGCCTATTATAGGCAGGAGGTAAAGGCCGACATCACTCATTTATAAAGGCATATGGATGAATAGTATTATATCCTGGAAATTCTATGCAATATTCCTCTTTATGCCCAAGAAATTTATAGCATCCCAGAAATTTGTACTCAGAAAACTGAATAATATATTTCAACCAACTCATATACTAAGAGAACAAAACACATGTTTATATATTGCTTGTTAGTAGTCTTGGCATGTGGAGCATAAGGGTGCCTTCTCCTCCTCGTGGCTTGGTCTAATTCTTATACACTAGCTTTGTCTTGACTTATGTGTTGTGTGTTGATCGCAGGTGCGTGGCTTCGAGGACTGGGCTCAATGATTTTGCTAATACTGATATGTGTTTTGTAGCTGTGCATGTCACATGGCAATGGAGCATTGGAGCGGGAGCTAGCCTTCGGGATAGATTTGTTTTAAAATATAAAAACCATGTATAAGGCCGAGAGCCAACTAAAAAATTGATTAATAAATAAAGCCACAAGCCGAAATTGGCTTAATGAAACCAACCATTTTTATTTACCGGAAAAACGACATTTCAACCAATAATCCATTATCACTCATTAAAAATCTGCCTTCTTAAAACATTTTTTTTTTTTAACTAGCACTTTAAACTTGAAGTTCTAGGTACTAACACTTTTTGGTGCTATAGGAATAACACCATTCCTGCAACAAGGAAAAAATTGAATATTTAATATCTGGATACTAACAGTTGTTTTATTGAATAAGCTCCAAGTAAAGTTGATTCAACACATTTAGAGTCTAGATTTGGGTTGAATTTATTAGTTGGGTCAGCATTGTCAACATCGATTGTCAGCTATTAGAGAAGTCATTTTATGGTTAGGATGAGTTGGATAGAATTTTTGAGCCATCCACTCCATATGTATTAGAGATTGGAGATATATACTTTGGTAAAGAGTATAATTTTGACAGGAAAAATGATTATAAAAATGAAAAAACAGAAAATCCTGATGATCACATCGAAGTAAATGTTAAATCGTACCAAGATCTCAGGATGATAAAAATCAGAAAAGGTATTTCAAAGAAAAGAATAAATATTTTGAAATATTTGGAAGATGATATTGCTTTTGATGAGGTCAATAGAAAATAATATTCCAAGCCTTTTAAGTAAAAGACAAAGAGGATAAATTGTAAGTTTTTTCCAAAGGCACAAAGAAAAGTTTTCAACAACTCTTCTGGGCCAATTGGATGACAAAAGATTAAATCTTCCAGTGAAAGGGATCCACCTTGATTTGGTCATCAACGCATATATTTGATGTCTTGGGGAATCCTTTGTAATGTATCTCTAACCCTTTCCTTTGTATTTTGCGTTCACATTCTTTCTTTGTAATTTATGCTCACTTTCTTCTTTTGTACTTTATCTTGTATATAAATGTATAATAGTTTGTATTCATCGTTTTGTATTATATCATGTATATAATTGTATATTAGTTGTGCAACTTCAATTTATACTTGGTTTTCATATACATGTGTCATTGATGTTGTTTTTGGCAAGATGTTTGTGATGTAGGAAACATATTTTGGATCCTTGCATGCTCTTCTTTTTCTCAAAAGATCAAGCACACATCCCCATATGGAGCCCTTGTTATCCACCAAGTTTCACTAGGATGGACTTGCATAAGAGCCACTAAATATTGAACAACTACTTGTTCAAAATTCAGACTTCAGAAGTCCAACTGATCATTATGGCCCTTTTTCAACTTTTACCACATTTCCATACCCTATGGGGAATTGTAATAAAATGACTTAAGAATGTGAATTTTTGTAAAAGGATTAGACACCAGTACTTTACTCTAGATTTTTTGTTTTAATTTCTAATTATAATTTTCTCTTTAAGTGATCTATAATTTTCGAGTTTTTTCACTCAATAGCCTCCAAAGTTGGAGTAATTGTACTCGCAGATATGAATTTTGAG
>ML802188.1:241090-261330 GCA_009831015.1 Picea engelmannii | reverse complement strand
TTTTAAGTCTAGATTATTATTTATATAACAATTCTAATCATTATCCTAGAGTTCCATGGAAATGTACTAAGTCCCCCTTAGGATTTTTATTTTTTTCAATTAATAAAAAATTTCCCGTAAAACGAAATTTTTTTAATTGTAATTTGAAGTTCTATTAAAAAAGTGGTGCTCATTTTTGGATCTAGAGCACCCACTTTACCTAAGTACCCACTTTTGTGAGTAAAATTAGTGATTTTAATCACTAAGAAGCTAATTTTGCTCACAAAGGTGAGAAAAGACATAACAAATTAGGAAAACCAACAAATGCTATTTTTTAGAAAAATTGTCGGAAACATGTTTTGACGTGTCTTGAGTCAAATAAAGACCAAGAGGGTATGCATAATTCATAAGTAAAATTATTAAGGTAAATACTTGAGTTAAGTGGCAGCCATTACAAGCTAGGTGAGTTTTCAAGAAGAGAGGTGTGCCCCTCTTGGAGAGGTGGCACATTCTAGGAGTGGGATGCCCACCTCTTGAGAGGTGGTGCCCCTCCTACTATTGATTATTTGGGTTGGTTGTCATTGATTTCAACCCTTGATGAAAGTCTGATAGAATATTTTGGTAGCACAAAGGTTTGGGTAATGGACCCAAGTTTGTTTGATGGATAATGGTATGAGTTTTGATATATTTGCATGTAAGACTATTCCATATGGATAGTTCATGTCACGCCATTTCTGGTGGTATGTAGAACGTCACATAACTCCTCACGGTTAAAGAGTTATGGCCATGTGAAGTTGGAGAACCCTCATGAGTAATCTAAAAGCCCCAAAAGGTCAAAGTTGTCAAAGTGATTGCAAAGAAGAAATTATTTAAATAATAAAGTGAAGTGATGAGTGTACTATAATTCAAAGTGAACACAAAATAAATTATTTAAATAATAAAGTTGATGGAGAAATTACTAAGTGGACAAGTGGTTAGAAGTGGGTTAACCCTAAAATAAGGAAAGTGGGAAAAGATGGTTAAAAGGTAACCCCTTGAAGAAGCTACATGCAAGTATAAATAAGAGGCAAGGCTCTCTCATTTTAATAACACTTGAGAATATTGAATATCTACAAGTGACTGAGGTAACCAAAGGATATCTAAGACAAATTTAAGAGGGAAGGTGAAGTAAAGAAGACCGAAATTCAAGGGAGGATAAATTATTTTGATGATGCTTTCTAAGGTATGTTATTTACAGGTCATCTCACCATTTTCGTAATAACTTGTTTTTTAGAATGATTTAGACCATGAAATTGGGAGGAAATTGAGGAAACAAATCCAAGTAGCTATTATACCTATTTCATCTTGTGGGTCATTGTATTTTTGGAGTTACACTCTGTGGAAAATAGGGTTTGTGGCTAGTCCCGAAACTAGTCTAAAACAAGTGTTTCGGGTAAAAACATCATAACTTCTTCATAACAAATCCAAATTTAGTAAGACCAAATTTATTGGTTAGAGTACAATCTGTAGTATTATGTGTACAATTTTCAGATCCAAACAACAAATATTTCGTGCGGGGAATTCTCTACAAGTTCACTCTCTAGAATAAGACATAATTCAACAAGGTATGCCATTTTTTCTATAACTCCTTTTCTGAGAAGTTCCAAGTAGAAAAGTCTTGAGGAATTGCATAAAATACACTGAAAAACATTTTGTACCATTTTTCTATCTTTATTCATTACAGGTACATAGTTATGATTATTTCAAGTTAGGGTTGTTGACTAATCAAAAATTAGTCATGTGAGACTAAAGTAAAGTTTGATGAAAATGCTAGTCTCTTGTTAAAGTTAAGGAAGGTTTGCAAGTATGTGATATTATAAACCAAGTCTATTACAGAGTTACAAATCATATTTGGATGATGAAATTGATGAGGGGTTTTGGTTGAGGTACATGTTGGGTACATGGTTGATACAAGTAGTTGATCAGTTGGCACATACATGAGGTGTATAGTTGATGATGTTGGTACATATTGATGAGTCATAGTTGATGAGTAGTTGATACATGATTGGTGCATACTTGGTACATGGTTGGAGGCATTTATTATTAGTATTGTTGACACATGGTTTATGGATGATGTAGCATACTTGTATTGGTATGTTATTAGAATCACATATTGATCTTGGTGATGATTATGAGTTGTTGTGTTATGCTTGGTTGATGCACATCTTTGAAAGTTGTCTTGGTGATTGATATTGGCAAGTATATATGATTTGGTTGATAAAATTGATGAGACGGGTTGTTGTGATAGGTTGTTTGGATAGGTTTTTGTGACAAGTTATTTGTACAGGTTTGGTGCATGGTTGATGCACTTGTTCATGTTACAGGTTGAGGTACAGGTTGGTGCATGGTTGATTCATTTTTTTATGGTACAGGTTGATTACAGGTTGTTTGGTATAGGTTGGTGCTTGGTTGATGCACTTGTTTATGGTACAGGTTGAGGTACATGTTGATGTATGGTACATGTTGGAATAGGTTATTGGTACAAGTTGTTATAGGTTGATTACATGTTGATTGGTATAGGTTTACAACATTATATCTCACAGTGATAGCATGAAAATGGTTCCATCATTCTAATTCTATGTCAGGGCAGTTGGATGGGGCAAGAACATGTGGTTGTAGCCACCTTCCGATTGTAGCCGGAGAACATAGGGGGTTTCAACCTCCTTCTAGTTGTAGACAAAGAATTGGGGAGTTGGAGCATCCCTTAGGTTGTAGCCTGAGAAATTAGGGGTTTGGAGCCTCCTTCCAGTTGCAGCTGGAAAACAAAGGAAGTTGGTGCTTCCAATGAATGTAATTCTTAAAGACATATAAGAAAAATCATTCTGTGGTTTTCTCCTACTTTGGGTTTCCACGTAAAAACACGGGTGTACTGTGTATGTGTATGTGTATGTGTATGATTGTTCATCTTTTCATTGTTTATTTACTCTGCAACTATTGGATGATAATGTTACATTGATATAACACTTGCATATTGTGGTTAAAAAGGATTTAATTGATCTACTACTGATTCACCCCCCTCTCAGTAATTCAACAATTGGTATCAGAGTAGGTTCCTTCAAGAAACAATTTAACCACTAGAAGGAGATCATGGATTATTCTGAGAATGGAGTACCATTGTTTAATGGTCAGAATGGTTTAAAGTATGAGATGTGGAGAATAAGGATGGAAGTATTTTTACAGGCACAGGGGAATTATATTTGGCTATCAGTCGTTATAGGATATGATAGTTAAAAAAGGGAAAAGACTACATAAAAGAAGGAATTTAATAAGAATAACAAAATAGAAATGGATTTCATCTGGGAAGGATTACCCATTCCGGTAAGAGAAAAGGTTCGTAAGTGTTCATCATTGAAATAACTTTGGGATAAGTTAAATGAAATATATTATTCACCCATCACAGATTCAAAAAATGCCAAAGAAGATGCAGGTACAGATCAAGAAGAAATATGTTCACCATGTCAAACAAATTCAGAAGATGAAGAGTACATAATCAACAGAGGTATGTTGTTTTGCTTTAATTGTGAAAAACACAGATATCTTGAAATAGAATGCCATGAAGGAAATGAGACAGAAAAACAAATTGAAAAATAAGACAATTATGAGGCGTAATTGATTAGTGCTTTAGATGAAATAAAATAAGAAAACAAGTCACTCAAGAAAGAATTGATGAAACAAAAGGAAAGTGTTCACATTTTTGAAGAATCCCAACGGGTCATCGAGAACTTAAGAACTCAGCTAGAATAAGCTAGAAATATCAAAGAAAATATTGAATATCAAAAGAAGTGTTTGGAAGCCAACATAGAAGCACAGAAGGAAGAAGCAGAAATGAGAGAGAAGATGTTGACAGATCATCTCAAGGAAAGAAATAACGATCTAAACCAGCTTGAGTCAAAGTTTGGCCAAGAAGAGAAAGTACTTGAAGAAGAAATAATCACATTAAAAATTCATCTTGAAGAAGCAAAGAGAATAAAAGAAGTCATGAAGTATCATATATTAAAGAAAGAAGAAGAGGTTGAGAAGCTTGAAGAAGAAGTTGTTACATTGAGAAGTAAAATCGTCAAGCTCAAAAAGAACGTTGAAGAGACAAAAACATCCACATTAGTTACAGAGAATGAAGAGAATCACTCTATGTTGTTAGAAAAGAAGAATGAATAAAATAGAAAGAGTTATGCAGATGTACTCAAAGGAAGAAATCATGGTCAACCAGAATCTAAGAAAACTATTGAAGATACATCTTCAAGAAGACCATCTTTGTTCAAGCCACAAAGAAGATTCAATCATGATCATGATCAGTCAAGGAAGAAATTCAGAAGATCATTCACTCCTAGGTATGCAAATTTCTTTTATGGTCATTGTTTTTATTGTACTAATTTTGGACATAAAGTTGTAGATTGCAGGGATTATAAAATAAATGTTCAAGCAAGAAGTGCCTATGTCGCTGCACGTAACATTGAGTGTTACAAATGTCATAAATATGGACACATAGGCAGTGATTGTAGAAGCATGATCGATACTTCCATGAAAGAGAACATTGATATCAGATATAAGAAAGTATGGATAAGAAAATAGGAATAACAGGTGAACAAACACCAGGTACCAAAGATCGCAAGATTGGCAATAAAACGAGATGAAGAAAATTCTATAAGGAAAAAGAAAGATGTCAGATATAGAAAGGTTTGGAAAATAACTGAAAGAAAGGAAGGACATGTAAATAAGGAACAGGTTCAAGAGATTGTAATTTCAGGCATTGTAGTGAAATATGAATCCACATAGAAAAATAAATAATTCAGAGCTCAGAGAGATAATGAATCTACCAATGAAGATGATGATGAATACACATCAGAGAAGGAATTGTTCTGAGCCATCTGTCTTAGAGAATCCCAGAAAATATGAATATTAGACATGGGGAGTCTATGCGATAGCTATGAAAGACCAAAGAACCATCCTTCGAGCAACTTGCAGAGTTTGAGAAGACAGATTCAGAGAAGTTAGTTATAATAAGTACAGTTTGGTATATTAATCAAGACTTCATTATAGTATAGTGATAAATGGGTCAACATTATGGATAGTTGCGCAAGTAGAGTCTTGGATAGTATGGATAGAGATGGATTCGTAAGAACACTTAGCAGGTTTGGAAAGATATATGATAGTGGAAGAGATCATGGATTCATAGATTGGTTTAGAGAGTGGTTCAGAGACAAAGGAACATTATCATAATGGATGATAATTACACATGAAATGGATCGAACAATGTTAATAGATTGCAAATTGACAGATATTTTTTGGACACACAAAGTGCATACAACAGTTCACATTCAAAACAGAGTAATGATCAGAAACAACAATGACAAAACTCCCTACAAACTATGGAAAGGAAGCGCATAAAACAACCTCTACATAAAGGTAACTCAAGGTAGTATTTTATTAATTGAAATTTATGTTGATGATATTGTTTTGGAAGTACTAGTGACAGGTTAAGCCAGAAATTTGCAAAGGATATGTAGAATTAATTTGAAATGTCATTACTTGGAGAACTATCCTTCTTTTTGGGTCTTCAGATATGTCAAAGCAACCAAGGAATTTTTATTTCTCAAACTAAGTATATCAAAGAAATGCTAAAGAGGTTTAGAATGGAAGATTGCAAACTAGTTACCACTTCTATGCAAACCAGTTGCAAGTTGAGAAAAGATGATGATTCAAAGTCTACAGACCAGAGGAAATATAGGTCAATGATTGGTAGATTACTATATGTGACAACATCCAGACCAGATGTAATGTAGGCAGTTGAACAGGTGGCACAATTTCAAGCAACACCAAAGGAATCACATGTATTAGCAGTAAAGAGGATTTTCAGATATCTCAAAGGAACATAAGAGTTTGGATTATGGTATCCAAAAGGAAATGATCTATCACTTATTGCCTACATAGATGCAGATTGGGAAGGTTGCATTAATGACCAACAAAGCACCAGTGGAACAACGTTCTACTTGGGTGAGTGTTTAGTATCATGGCTAATCATCAATATCCTTATCTACAACTGAGGCAGAGTATATTGCAACAACAACATGTTGTACACAGGTTCTATGGATGAAACAAAATCTGACAAATATACAGGTTGAGTATGATGATCCCATTCCAATATATTGTGATAATACAAGCGCCATCAATATCTCAAAGAACCCGATGATGCACTCCAAGATGAATCACATTCAAATAAAGTATCACTTTGTATGGGAACATGTTGTAGAGAAGAACAACAGAGTTGAATATGTGGGCATAAAAGAAAAAGTGCCAGACATCTTTACAAAACCGCTTCCAAGAGAAGCCTTTGAGTATCTTTGCCAGAGACCTGTAGTAATTTCTACTCCAAAATGAATTCTTTTGAATGCATATCGTATATGTCTTAGATATACATGAGGAAGCACAATAAAGAGGAAAATTCAGGTTGGGAGATCAGTTTCAGGAAGAGTTTAGTCAGGGGGAGTATCCCCATGAACAGTTCAGTTAGGGTGAGCAGCCCCAGATGGAAAGATACCTTTTCCATTGATGAAAAAGGGGGAGAGATTTATCATATGAAGGCTTAGAGAAAGAGCATAGAGGCATGGTTTCAGGGGGAGCGATGGTCAAAGGGGGAGCATGAGTGATATGACTTTAGTATTGCATCAGAGTGTTGCCATCAATTCCAACGGGGGAGATTGTTGATTATTTGGGTTGGTTGTCATTGATGTCAACCCTTGAAGAAAGTCCGGTAGAAAAGTTCGGTAGCACAAAGGTTTGGGTAATGGACCCAAGTTTGTTTGATGGATAATGGTATGATTTTGATATATTTGCAGGTAAGACTATTTCATATGGATAGTACATGTCATGCCATTTTCGGTGGTATGTGGAACATCACATAACTCCTCACTATTAGAGATTTATGGCCATATGAATTTGGAGAACCCTCATGAGTCATCTAGAAGCCCCAAAAGGTCAAAGTAGTCAAAGTGGTTTAAGAGATTTTAGAAGGTAAATAATAAAGTGAAGTAATGAGTGTAGTATAATTCAAAGTGAATACAAAATAAATGATTTAAATAATAAAGTTAATGGAGAAATTACTAAGTGGAAAAGTGGTTAGAAGTGGGTTAACCCTAAAATAAGGAAAGTGGGTTAAGATGGTTAAAAGGTAACCCCTTGAGGAAGCTACATGAAAGTATATATAATAGGAAAGGCTCTCTCATTTTAATCACACTTGAGCATTGTTGGTTGTTGGTGTAAATATATGTTTAGTATATTGCACTCATTTATATATCAATCCAGGATTCATAATCAAAAGAGTTGTTACACTATATGTGCCGAAAATAGGTAATCTGTCTATGTCTGTTTTATATAGCTCAATCAAGAAACAATCAAGAACAAAATAATATGTTTTTGGAATATCTAAACACTATTCTTCACACAACTTCAAGCTAGAAGATGAAGCTCATAGTAAAAATATCAAGCAAACACTCGATTGAAAAAGGTTCTTGCTCAGATACAAAGTTTGTTCATTATAGGCTCGTGAAATAAAAAGATGAACTGAGATCTTTCTTCTTGTAGCAATTGAATTCACATAACAATTGACAATTCACTCTATTTACTTTTGGAAAGAAACCAATCATGACCTAATCAATTCCAATCAAAACTTCCTTCCTCAATATAGGAGACAGTCAATATGATTGAAAGACTTCATTACTGATGCATGAAGGGTGAGATATGAAGTCTAATTGTTCTTGTACCTATTGAGGACAACACAATTACTAAGAATTCCAAATTCAAAAGAATAACAATTGCTTATCTAACAATCCCAAACATCTACCCAACTTTTGTTGACTAAATATCACCCTGCATAAATAGAAATAGAATCATCTACTATGCTTAATGTATATCTGTTCATTCACACTGATCCAAAATCAAAAGGTATCTATTTAGAGATCTACTTTGTACTTAGGAAAGTTCATGCACTCAAAATCATTTGAAATACACAATTATTTTATTTGCACACTCACACACAATTAAATTATGTCCACACATAAACATATACATGGAGAATTACCTTGGTTGGGGCAGTGGGCCCTTGCTGAACCAACAAGGTAGCTCTAAAGGATACTTTACTCACATCCATGAATTGAAAAAAATAGCATTCATATTCTTTCAATTAAACGAGTGAATCAGTAATTCAACATTCAATTTCCAGCATAACGGTGTATATTATCTCTATCGATCATCTACACTGCGTCCCTTTTAAATAAGGTCTGCCGTTACAATCAAATTTTGAATATAATCAACAAATGTTTACAAAATATTACAATTGGTGAACATAGTGTATCTCACGGAATGGACTTCATCCTCATGACACAAAGTGCATGAGTGATGAAGTCTATCGTGGTCTTCAAACAAACCAAGGATGCTTCCAGCCAACCAATTTCTTGGAGCCATTGCCAGTCTACTCATTCAAAACGCCAATCCTATAGAAGCGGGTTTAGTACCGGACTAACACAGTAAAAAATCTTGCTATCGGATCAGCCCAGAGTTGGTACTGGAATAGGAAGAGTATCGAAATAGAACAATTTAAATGTTGCAGTACTGGACCAATGGAAGTACCAGAAAAATTTAGAAGATGAGTACTAGATGATATAAGGCCTTGTCATGAAAGATGCTTAAATTAATCAAAGTAATTAGAAGAATAAAAAAAAAAATTTAGTCCTAATTAATTAAGAAATCAAACAAATCATGTTTTTAACATGGGTTACCTCATTATGCACATGAATAAGGTCACAAGGTAGGTTTGTGGAAGAAATAGAAAAAATATGCATATTTCAGAGGTAAACTTGACCAATATATAAGATGAGATAAGGTAATAGGGGTGTCAAAACAGAGACCCAACATTCCCCCATGCTCAATTCATTACATATCCTCATGCAAAAAATGTTGGAACTGGGACTCAAAGTTTGCAAAATTGAAACTATCTTCCATCCTGTCTGAACATCATTTGTCTGGATGTAGAATATTGAAACTGGAGGCCTCACTCCTAAGCTCCTTCTTAATCACCCTGGTGTACTGGGTGAAACACAGAACTTTGTTAAGCTTAGAAAAGGCCTCTTCTTTTGCATCTTGTAACCTTCGGTTATATTATTTCAATTGTGCATTCTCTTCCTTAATGTCCCTATCTAAAACTTGATACTCTGTAACCTCTTGTTTTAACTTCTTATTTTGTTTTGTAAGTTTCCCAACCTTCAATACCAACTATTGCTTGCTCAAGAAGCTAACAGGATCAGATATGAATTCTTTCTCAGTTACCTCCCCTTGGGCTTCCACCTTCTTCCTTAAACCTTTTAAGGTCACCGTTAATAACTCCTCAGTCTCACTAATCGTTGCTCCATATAAAATTTCCTTCTTTGGAGAAGTCAGAATATCAATAGGATCCTCTGGAAAAAAAGGCATGTGTGGAGTTATTATCTGTTTATCCATGCTTCTTGTAGTTCTACGCACTGGATGTGAGGCTTCCTTAGATGTACTAATAGGAGTAGAAGTTTCGCCAAACAATTTTCTCTTCTTTGTTGTAGGAGCAGATGTAGATCTCATAACATGTTGTTCCTGCACAGATTTTGTTTTTACCCTAGAGGACTGAGGTGTAAACTTTGGATTTTGATTCTTTTGTACCTTCTTCATTTTTACTCTAGGGGATTGAAGTGTAGGTGTGGAAGTCTTCTCTTTTTGTATGCTCCTTGTTTTTACCCTAGGGGGTGGAGGTGTAGAAACAGGAGTTGGCTCTTTCTGCACATTCCTCGTTTTAAGCTTCCCCTAATTCCAATTTTCACTTCAGGAGTCTTCTCCAACTTACTAACTGAATCTTGAGGAAACTCAATAGTTTCCTTAGAGGCACCATATAAAGCTTCACTTTGACCATATTTCTTCCTTTTTCTCCTCTCACTTCGTGGCAATTGAATTTTAGGGATCAAGGCTGGACTTGGTTCCTTAGATTGGGAGGACCTCTCCTTCTTGGATGTAATAGGCTCCTCTGTCGTAACGAACATACCCTTGTCCAACCTATCAACAAGATTGGATGAACTAGGTGAAATAGGAACCCCTTTACTTCCTAGCTTCTTCTCTCTACTTTTCGTATCCTTTAGTTTTTTCCTGACTCCTCACTACATGCCTCTGTTTCATGTTCTTCTACAGATTTGGAAACTCCATCTTGAGAAAAGTTTTGTTGAAGGATTTGTTTCCAACTTCTCCCTTGTTTTATAAATGTGTGGACAACCAATAACTTCATTAACCCATGGTGGTAGAGACTAGTTTCTGGTTTCTTGGATTTTGATTTAACTTCTCTCACCATTTTGTTTAGACTCATATAGAGGAAATGGGGAAAGTCAATTCGTGGCCCTCCTTCAAAATGCAACAAAATATTTAAGTGATATAAGAAATTCACGAAATACCTTCCTTCATAGGTGAGAAACCTCTGTAGGCTGATGAGCATTGTCTCGTACTCCTCCTTAATACAACTCTGGGGAATCCCTTTGGTCCAATCAGGATCCTGGTGTTCTGTCTTTAGAAACTTATGACAAAGCCTTCAGTCGATGATTAACCCCTTAACATATTTCTCTCCAGAGGAAGGAAATATTGTATCTTCCACTAAGGTGGCTTATGTTATCGTCAATTTCAATTCCCCCAACTGAACACTCTCATCATCATAGGTATGAGCAAAGGCACGAGATACCCCCTCATGATGGCCTTTCAATTTTTCTAAGAACATGACCCAGTTGATATGCTCAATTTTTTCTCTGCAAGCTTGGTATTCATGTGTCTCCCTATATAATTGGAACAATGGTTTGTGTCTATCAACCCCCGTGATGACTTAAAATCAATTCTAACAACGTTTGAGGCAACATAACATAGGACGAGGGTTTAGTACCGGAACAAAGAAGCGCACCGTGGAGTATTGGAAGAAAACAGAGTATGAAAATGGTATGAAGGGATAGAACATGGTGTGAACTGATATTGTATGAAAAAATCATGGGTAAATAACACTCATTTGGATAGTGGAGCCATCCAGAGGAGTGTTTATAAGTTGGAATTCAGATTACAATGGTCAAATCAGTGGTAATGAAGGCAAGGTAAGTAAGTCGTATCCATGATTAAATTAAAATATCGTATAGAGGTTTTCTTCATATCATGTTCATGGTAATGTTGGGAAATTATTACAGGAGATATGGTCAATGTGACCTAAATTCACAGTTATGCAACCATTTGACGTCATTATGACCGGAAAATAATCATGTATTTGACATGCATTAAGACGTGGTTTAAATAAATCATTCACACAACGTGATGTTGGATCGTGGCACTATGTTGTTTCTTCACCATATGAACTAAGGTATTTGAGTAGAGTGTTTTAAAATGGAATTGGTCATGTTAAAGGTATAATTACTTCGTACTCTCAACATATTATGACCAACCCATCAAAAGCTTCGAGTGCATATGAATGATTTCTTTAGCAGGAAATATACATGAGGACTTGCATAAGTTCATGGTAGGGAACGTGTAATAATTGATGTAATGCAGATGCATGAGAGTAACCACACGTCTAGTACACAATTAACATGATTCTTAATAAAAGGAATAAATAGTGAGCTTATACCTCTTATTACCTGAAGCATTTGTATCAAGCAAAAAATTATTGAGTATAGGATAAGAGATACCATGCTTCATTATCAGTACTGGACCACATCTTAGTACTGGACAATTGTAGAAAATTGTTGTAGTACTGGACCGACACATGCCTTCTTCCTCAGTACCAGATGAACAAAAAGGTGAATATTCTTGCAGTACCGGAACAACACAGAGACGTGCCCAGTACTAGATGAACACAAAGGTGAATTCTGGTACCCAATGAAAATTGGATAAGGTACCTAGTGGCATATTATGTGGACTGGAACTTTGTAGGATGCATTTTGTAGTGATTACTGGAATCTGTTGTTATTTATGGAGGAGAACATGTGAATTTATTCTACTGAAGGACCATATAGGTAAAATCACAAACATCACCTGATACAGAAACTCTGAAATTGCAGCGGAAGTGTCAGAAAATGAGGCAAAAGAATTCAATGATTGGGCTCCAAGCTCTGTAACAAGAAGGTACTATGTAGCTGGAAAAACTCATGTTGAGATTCAAAATTCTCCTCTTTTTGGAACCAAGATGATCACTTCTTCTGTTTTCACTTCCATTTTATTATAAAAATAACCCTAACTACTACTATTCTGTGGATTTTTCTCGATCCTAGATTAGTTAATTCTCTTCAGTGTTTTTAGTTTTAAGGAGTCTGAAAAACTTAAAGAAAACTCCATCTACTGTCCCGTGGATTTTTCTTGAGCTCGGGCCAGTTCCTGCTTGTCAGTGTTTTCAATTTTTAGGAGTCTGAAAAACTTAAAGAAAAATCCATTTATCTCCTTTTCCATAAATGATCTATGAGGGATGGATAAAGGGATAAACCTACATATGGCAGATGTCCTCCTTATTCATTTATCTACATGAGAACACAATCAACTTTTTTGTTTTTGTTAGTAACACCAAAATTTCTATCTAATGACACAACTATTTACATATATGTATAGAGCCAAATTAATTCACACAACATACTTACTGTGGTGGATCAACAGGAGGAGAAGTCCCCTTGCTTACCAATTGTATTTCAAAATTTTGAAGAACATGTATGATAAAATCCTCTTTGCATAGATGCTTATTATAAACCTTCAATCAATGTCCATTCACGACAAAGGAGGTATGATTCTCATCAATAGTCTTTATCTTAACTGAACCATTGTTGTAAACCGTATCAACTTCATAGGGTTACAACCATCTAGTAGATAATTTAGCCTTAAAATTCTTGAACCTACTATCATATAGTAGGGCCCAATCGCCTGATTGAAAATACTTTTTCTTGATGTACTTATCATTCCATTTAGTACTCTATTATTGTATAAGGGTATTATTTTGAAGATCATCTTGTCTGATCTCATCATGCTCATTCAACTACAATATCCTTTGTTTTTGAGCTTCATCCAAATCCATCCCTAATTGCATGGCAGTCCTGAAGGTTTTTACTTGAAATTCTATGGGAAGCATCACCTGCTTCCCATATACCAACTCATAAGGTGTAAAGTTGGTTGTGTTTCTCCAAGATATTGTATAGGCCTATAAGGCCTCAGGCAACCTATCAACCCAGTCTTTATGATGTAGTTGAACAATCTTGGTAATAATAGCTTCTATCACCTTGTTAGTTGATTCCACCTTCCCATTTGCTTGAGGGTGATAAGGTGAATCTTTTCTATGTTTAATTTTATATTGTTCAGTAATATCTTTGACCAAATTAGAGGCGAATTTGGTTCCTTGGTCAATTACTATTTCTCTAGGCACACCAAAGAGAGTAAAGATTTCTTCAAAAAGAAGATCTACAATAGATTGTTCACTAGCAAAATATAAATCTTTAGCATCCACCCATTTGGTCACATAATCTATGTAGACCAGGATGTACTTCTTCCTTCGAGACATAGGGTTAATGGGTCCTACAAAATCCAAAGCCCATTTCTCAAAAGGTTCAATTACTACTTGATCTTGGAGAGGCGTCTCATCAACTACAGTAGGTTTTCCCATCCTCTAACAATCATCACAACTGGCCACATCTTTGCATCCTTGAAAATAGTTGGCCAATAGTAGTCGGACTGTAATATCTTGTATGTTTTTCTTTTATCAGCAAAATGGCCTCCACATGGACCATCATGACAGTCTTTGAATATGTCATGCATCTCATCCTCCCGGACACATATTATGATCACCAAATTAGGACCAGTACGGTATAAACAATCATCATGCCACATGTAATTGACACTCAACTGAATAATTCTCTATTTTTCTCGGGAGGACAGATTCCGAGGTAGCTTTCTTGTTACAAGATAGTTGGTTACATATGCATACCAAGGAATGTAAGTAGAAATAGAAAATAGATTCTCATCTAGAAAAATGTCATCTATCGGTGCATCATCACCTGTATGAATGAGTCTAGACAAAAAATAAACAACTATGTGGTTTGTATGTACAAAAACTTCATATCCTGTTATGTAGTGTCTGAACTTATTAATGGCATGTACTACTGACAATAATTATTTTTCAGTGACAATGTAATTTACTTCAGTAGGTGAAATATTTTTGTTGACAAAGTATATAGCATATGGAACTTGGCCTTCCCTTTGTCGTAAAACATCCCCCAAAGATGTATCTGAAGCATCCACGCAGATATGAAAAGGAAGAGACTAGTTTGGTCCTCTTAAAACAGGGACACTTGAAAGATTTGTTTTTAAAATTTCAAAATAAATCTGACATTGTTCATACCAACGAAATTCATCCTCTTTTTCTAATGGTTTGAACAATGGGGAAGCTAGGTTTTTAAAATTATGAATGAACCTAATATAGTGACCAACATGCCCTAAAAATATTCTAACTTATTTCTGTGAGCTAGGGATTTTTATTTGAGAAATGATGTCAATCTTGGCAGGGTCTACCCTTATGCTGGTACCGTAGATGTGATGACCTAAAACAATTCCTTCAGTGAGCATCATTCTAGATTTTTCATGACTGAGGGAAAGGTTGGTCTCTTTACACATGATCAATACTTTCTCCAAATTGTTCAATGCTTGCTGGAAATCATCCCCATACATTGTGAATTCATCCATGTAGACTTCTACACAGTCATGGGTCAAAACAGAGAAAATGTCCAGGACAACCCTTTGAAAGGTGGTAGGGGCATTACAAAAACCAAAAGGAAGAAACCTATAAGTATAGGTACCCCATGGGCAACTAAATGTGGTTTTTTCCTGATCTTCTGGTGAAATTTGGATCTGATTGTAACCACTAAACCCATCCAAGAAAGAAAAATACCTCTTCCCAGACAAAGTGTCCAAGACCTAGTCTATGAAAGGCAAAGGAAAGTAATCCCTGTAGGTAACCTTGTTTGATTCTCTAAAGTCCACACAAATCCTCCATTTACCATTTTTCTTAGGGACAATAACTAATGGGGATACCCACTTGCTATCCAAAATAGGGTAAATAAAATTGGCATGTAGGAGTTTTTGGAGTTCTTCTTTCACTATGCGTTTTAAGGCTAGATTCATTCTTCTTTGGGGTTGCCTAATAGGTTTTATTTGGTCATTGGTACAAATATGATGCATGAAGTGTCTGGGTTAATCCCTTTTATGTCAGATTAATCCCATGCAAAAGCACCATATTGTCCTTGAATCATTTGAATCAATTTTTGTTGTTGATTTGTTTCTAAGCTAACATTGATATACAAGGATTTTCCAAGACTTATTTCAACAGTCTGGATAGTTGATTCTTTCCCTTCATCTATTTGTGAAATGGTGGACAATGTAGAGGTGGAGGGGTGCCATATTTCCTGAAATTCAGAGCTGAAGATATGTGTATATTCTAGATAAGATTGAGGGTATTCAATGCATTAGGTATCAGCCAAACACATGCTTAAATTTTTTTCTTTAGTTTGCTCTTGAACTCCTTTTACTTGCTTGAGTGTTAACAAGGGCTGAGTACAGTCCTCCTCCCCATAGGGATTCTCCAACCAGAAAGGAACTTCAGTGGTTGGTTGGGCATGAGAAAAGAGAATAAGTTTTTTACTTTGTATCCCATTGCAGATTGTCATCTCTTCAGACCGACAACTAATAAATGCATCAACAGTGGCCAACCAAGGTCGGCCAAGCACCACTGGATGTCCTCATTTGGAGGATTTAGGATGAATCACTAAGAAATCCACAGGGTACTCCCAATAGGCCAAAGTGACTATTACATCATCTAGACTTCTTGTTGGAATGACAACTGATTTGTCTGCTAATTCCAACAAAGTCTGTGTTGGTCTTAGGTGATTTAGTTGCAACATTTTCATGTGTCAATCGGCATAACATTTATTGATTCTCCTAGATCAATAAGTGTGTTTGGAAAAGAAACACAATTAATATCTATGGTCACCAATGGATTTCCTGGATCATTATATTTAGATGGAATTTCTGATATAAATTCTAATAATTGTCCAACCACATGTATAACAGGAAGCTCCTTCCTCTTCCTCCCTAGATTTTGAATGCAAATATCCCTTACAATCTTAGCATAAATAGGAATGTCCTTGATGGCTTGAAGTAGGGGAATATTTACACATATGTTTCTAAGTTCAGTCTATAGATCATGCACTAGAGGTACTCAGATTTCTTCACAAGTAACCTTTCTAGATAAGGGGGAAGATTGGTTTTCTGAGGTATTTCTGATGGATGAGGAATGTGAGGAGGAATTTCCTGTTGTACATCAGTGTCTCTTTCTTCATCTGATTGGTTATCCATTTGTTCTTATTCTTCAAATGCTTGGTTATCTACTTGTTCTTCTTCTTGAATAACCACAGTAGGATTTGGTTTATTCAAAACCTTCCCTGATCTTAATTGAATTTCATAAAATGAAGTAGGAGTTATCACATAAGTGGGGAAGGTTTGTACTTCAATATTTTTTACAGGTTGTGTAAGTCTATTGTTTGGATTAGGAATGGGTTGTGCAAGAATAGGGGTAGGCCGGGGAGGGTTTGGGATAGGTGAAACTTGCATTTGTTGCTTTAGATTTGGGTTCATAGGAAATGTAAGTTGTTGTTGCAGATCTTGGTTCATAGGCATTGTAAGTTTTTGCTACAGCTGTGGAGGTGGAGGGAGAGCAGGTGGATTAAATCCCAGTAGCAGCTGAGAGATATTGGAAGGGTATTGTGGGTAAGTGGGAAATATTGTTGGTTGAAAGGTAACATTCCCATATGCAGGTCCCCTCCATCCTTGTTGCCAAGGATGGATTTGTGGTTGTTGAGGTGACCATTGAGGTAAGGCATTGGAGGTACCCATTTCTATTGTGAATATTGTGTGGTAGGATCTACAAACATATTAGGATTTTTCTACCTCCATATCCTCTTAGGGGGATATGATGTTTCTTGAGATTATCCCTTAAGGATGGATTGTAGTCTAGGTATGGAAGGACACTCTTTAGTAGGGTGATCCTTTTCACATAGTCTACAAAATTCAATGAAATTAATGGGACATTCCTTTTCAAGATTCATTTTCCTACACCGAGGACAAAAAATTGCCAAAGTAGAATTTTCTTCTTCTTGTTTTATTTTGATTTTAATGGTATCAAGTTGGGTGTTGATGGTGTTGAGGATGTCTGTTTTGAATTTTTCTAGTAGCTTCCCCAATTCTATTCTAGTAACACCTCATGGTGTTGGTTTAGTAATTTTCTTTATAGGACCCCTTACACTTTTTCCTGTTTTGTCTTGGCTGCGAGAGTACCTTTTACAATACTCTGCAATGTCTGCAAATGACTTATGATACACATCTCCAGAACTCATGAGTTTTAGTATCTCGATACAGTCATCCCTTATACCTTTTAGAAAGATGGTCCTAACCATGGTTGTGTCTAAGAAAAATTGTTTTTTCTTTTGATAGTTATATAGGAACCTTTCTAGGTAATCTTCCAGACTTTCCTCCTTAGACTGTTGCATTTTAAATATGCCATTCTTAGCATCCCTAGGTCTGTAGTAGTCTTGATATTTATGGAGGAAAGTATCCTTCATTCCATCCCAAGATAAGATAGTGTTTTCTCCTATGCTCATAAACCACCTTAATGTTGAGTCTTTAAGTGTGGCTGGAAAGAGTTTTAGTTTTTGTGCACTATCACTGTAATTATAACTCCTACATAGTATATCAAATTCAAACAAAAATGAATCAGGATCTTCTATTCACATAGCATGGAAGTGAGGTAGTGATGACAATGGAATATTCTTCATAGAAACATCTCTGGTAATGTCTAATATTGGGAATCCAAATGTCTCTGTATTGTTGTTTGCATTTCCCTCTTCATCCACCATATCTCCAAATAACATGTTGTAGGGTGTTGGTGATGTCTCCCCACTAAGTGATGGTTCACCTACTTGGTTGGTTGGTATATCCAATTGTTCCTTTACCTTGTGTGTTGTCCCAATGGAAGATGCAACCTCTTCTACCACTACCTTTGTCTCTTTTCCATCCCTTCCTTCTGATTGGGTCTCCAGTGCTTCCCTTCTTGCTTGTTGTACTATGTTTTCAATATGAACAATAGATTCAGATTTGGTGCCTTTGGTTGTTGTTTCAATTGTTTCCTTTGGACTTTCTCCTCTGAGAATTGTTCCTGCAAAGAAATTAGCTGAATTAGTGTGGGGGGTTTCTTGTTGTTTGGTTTTCTAAATTTTCTAAAATTTTGGAGGCAATAAATCTACCTTTACTATCCCTATGTCTACGCATAGAAAGAAGAAACTCTAATATTAATAAAACACAAAATTTTAACTACCGAAGGTAAGAAGACAACCTGAATTTGGAGAAACCCCACCAAATTGGATGCGCAGGTTCTTACCTCTCATCTTACCATCTTCTCTCCGCCCTTAGGTTGTCCTTAAATCCAATCCAAACTCATCAAACCAATCAAACTCAAAACACTACCTATTATCGTTTACAACTCCCCGAAAACAACGCCAAAATGTTGGTGTAAATATATGTTTAGTATATTTCACTCATTTATATATCAATTTGGGATTCGTAATAAAAAGAGTTGTTACATTATATGTGCCGAAAATAGGTAATCTATCTATGTCTGTTGTATCTAGCTCAATCAAGAAACAATCAATAACAAAATAATATGTTTTTGGAATATCTAAACACTATTGTTCACACAAATTCAAGCTAGAAGATAAAGCATATAGTAAAAATATCAAGCAAACACTCAGTTGAAAAAGGTTCTTGCTCAGATAGCAAGTATGTTTATTATAGGCTCGTGAAATAAAAACATGAACTGAGACCTGCTTCATGTCGCAATTAAATTCACATAACAATTGACAAATCACTCAATTTACTCTTGGAAGGAAACCAATCATGACCTAATCAATTTCAATCAAAACTTCCTTCCTCAATACATGAGACAGTCAATATGATTGAAAGAATTCATTACTGATGCATGAAGGGTGAGAGATGAAGTCAAATTGTTCCTGTACCTACCGAGGAAAACACAATTACTAAGACTTCCAAATTTAGAAAAATAACAATTGTTTATCTAACAATACCAAACATCTACCGAACTTTTTTGGACTAAATATCACCCTACAGAAATAGAAATAGAATCATCTACTATTCTTAATGTATAGTTGTTCATTCACACTAATCCAAAATCAACATGTGTCTATTTAGAGATCTACGTTGTACGTAGGAAAGTTCATGCACTCAGAATCATTTGCAATACACAATTATTTTATTTGCACACTCACACATAATTAAATTATGTCCACACATAAACATATACATGGAGACTTACCTTGGTTGGAGTGGTGGACCCTTGAAAAACCAACAACGTAGCTCTAAAGAAGTTATAGAATATATACTTTACTCACATCCATGAATTGCAAAAACTAGCATCCGTATTCTTTCAATTAAATGAGTGAATCCATAACTCAACATTCAATTTCTAGCATAACAACGTATATTATCTCTATCGATCATCTACATAACGTCCTTTTTAAATAAGGTCAGTCGTTACAATCAAAGTATGAAGATAATCAACGAATGTTTACAAAATATTACAATTCGTGAACATAGTGTATCTCACGGAATGGACTTCATCCTCATGACACGAAGTGCATGAGTGATTAAGTCTATCTTGGTATTCAAACGAACCAAGGATGCTTCCACCCAACCAATTTCTTGGAGCCATCACCAGTGTACTCATTCAAAATGTCAATCATGTAGAAGCAGGTTTAGTACCAGAATAATACAGTAACAGATCTCGTTACCGGATCAACGCAGAGTTGGTACCGGAATAGGCGAAGTACCAGAATAGAACAATTGAAATGTTGCAGTACTGGACCAACGGAAGTACTGGACAAATCCTGAAGATGAGTAACGGATGAGATAAAGCCTTGTCATGAAAGCTGCTTAAAGTAATAAAAGTAATTAGAAGCATAAACAACAATCATTTAGTCCCAATTAATTAAGAAATCAAACAAATCATGTTTTTAACATGGGTTACCTCATTATGCATATGAATAAGGTCACAAGGTAGGTTTGTGGAAGAAATAAACAAAATATGCATATGT
>ML802188.1:226646-240597 GCA_009831015.1 Picea engelmannii | reverse complement strand
CATAGTTATGATTATTTCAAGTTAGGGTTGTTGACTAATCCAAAATTAGTCATGTGAGACTAAAGTAAAGTTTGATGAAAATGATAGTCTCTTGTTGTTAAAGTTAAGGAAGGTTTGCAGGTATGTGATATTATACACCAGGTCTATTACAGAGTTACAAATCCTATTTGGATGATGAAATTGATGAGGGATTTAGTTTGAGGTACATGTTGGGTACATGGTTGAGACAAGTAGTTGATGAGTTGGTACATACATGAGTTGTATAGTTGATTATGTTGGTACATCTTGATGAGTCATAGTTTATGAGTAGTTGATACATGATTGGTACATACTTGGTACATGGTTGGAGGCACTTTTTATTAGTATTGTTGACACATGGTTTATGGATGATGTATCATACTTGTATTGGTATATTATTAGAAGCACATATTGATCTTGGTGATGATTATGAGTTGTTGTGTTATGCTTGGTTGATGCACATCTTTGAGAGTTGTCTTGGTGATTGATCTTGGTGAGTAGATTTGATTTGGTTGATAATATTGATGAGACAGGTTGTTGTGATAGGTTGTTTGGACAGGTTGTTGTGACATGTTATTTGTACAGATTTGGTGCATGGTTGATGCACATGTTCATAGTACAGGTTGAGGTACAGGTTGGTGCATGGTTGATGCACTTGTTCATGGTACAAATTGAGGTACAGATTGGTGCATGGTTGATGCACTTGTTTATGGTACATGTTGATTAAAAGTTGTTTGGTACAGGTTGGTGCATGGTTGATGCACGTTTTTATGGTACATGTTTATTATAGGTTGATGTATGGTACATGTTGGCACAGGTTATTGGTACACATTGTTATAGGTTGATTACAGATTGATTGGTACAATTTTACACCAGTATATCTCACAGTGATAGTGTGAAAGTGGTTCCATCATTCTACTTCTACGTCAAGGTGGTTGGACGGGGCAAGGACAGGTGGTTGTAGCCGCAGAACATAGGGGGTCGTAGCCTCCTTCTGGTTGTAACAAGAGAATTGGAGAGTTGGAGCTTCCCTTAGGTTGTAGCCTGAGAAATTAGGGGGTTGGAGCCTCCTTCCAATTGCAGCTGGAAAACAAAGGAAGTTGGTGCTTCCAATGAATGTAATTTTTAAATACATATAAGAAAAGGCATTCTGTTATTTTCTCCCACTTAGGGTTTCCACATAAAAACACTGGTGTAATGCATATGTGTATGGTTTCTCATTTGTTCATTGTTTATTTACTCTGCAACTATTGGATGATAATGATACATTGATATAAAACTTTCATATTGTGGTTAAAAAGGATTCAATTGTTCTACTACTAATTCACCCCCCCTCTCAATAATCCAACACCTACCCTCTCTACTATAACATGTAGTGAATTGTAGGTGTGTGGGGAGAGGTGGCAACCATCTCCCTCACACTTGGCTCACTTCCCCATCCACTTGTTGCACCCTCCTTCTCCACTTGGTGTGCCCTCCTCCTCTTGGCTCTCCTCTCCTTTGGAAAGATAGTTGGAGCTTGGGAAGATTTGCTTGTTGTATCATTGATATTGTGATACTCTTTTCATATTGGAATAAAAGAAGACTTTGGAGGTCAAATTGGTGGATTGTCTAAGTGTGTGGATGCATATGTGTATGAGGTGATATTATTATATTTCTCTTGCTTTTGTATTTTGGTTAATTTGGCCTTATAGGTGTACTATTACTCACTAGGGTAGTACTTCTAAGCTAGTTTGATTAATGATCTTGATATCCATTTATTTAAGAGATTTTTAGATGCAATATTTGTTTGGTTTAACATATTATGTGTTGAAGTGTATTTTGTAGGTGATACCATCTTCTAACCATCTTTTTTGCAAGTGATTGAAGTAGTTGATACCTCAAATTGGATAAGTGGATGATATAGCTTAACTATTCCTCTTTTTCCAAGTATTTTGAAGAAGATCCCTCCTCAATTCACCAATGGAATCCATTGCCCCAGATATTCCAAGCACAAGCTTGTTCTCTTTATCCCTCTCTTTAAATCAAATTTTTTTGGTTACTTTACATATATATGCAAGAAATTTTGAATCTAGTTTCTCAAGTTAAATTATTAGTTCCTTTCATGCATGCAAGTGATATAATATCTCTGATTTTTGTCTCAAAAGTTTCTATCTGAAGAATCTAGATCTAGTGCAGGAAAAGAATCCCTTTATGCAAATAATTTTATGAAATTTTTAGAGGGATAAAATCTAATATTTTCCAAGTATTTTCATTTTTTAAATCTAGCATTCAAGTGATTTTAACTTGCTATTTTATAACAGCCACAAAAGACCCTAAGAAAACAAGTTTTTAAGCTTGATTTCCTTAGTTCCTTTTTGCAATTTTTTGTAGATTTTAACTTAGATTTTTTTGGGGTTTTATACTAATAACCAAAGACACTCTTAAAGTTTTTTTGGCTATATTTTGTATTCTTATTTTTTTTTGTGCAGTTCATTCAATAAACAAGGGAATATTCCACCAAAATTTGATAGATTAGGAGCATTTGAGACTTCCAGAAGCACCCTATACCTTCCTAACGACTTTTGTAACTTGTAAAACCTTTGATCCATCATTATAAGGATCCAAAATCTCATTGGAAAGAGATCCCAAGTCTCTACACAAGACCTTTGTAACTGAGTTAATAAAATAAGTGAGCCAAAGGAGGCCTCATTGTTTTGTTTCCCCCTAGGAGGGTTGGTGTTGTGGTTTTGGGCATTTTTCATGTGACTTTCCTTATTTTGCTTAAAAATTCAAACAATATCACATATAAAGAATAGGCTAAAATAAATCACAACTTTAGTTTTAGTTTTCTTTTTGCAAAGTATAACACTAGTTGCTAGTTTATCTTTCTTTTATTTATGCAATTTCAAAGTTGGAAAATAAACTCATCCCCTCAGCTCCTCGCAAGAGGCTAGTTAGTGAGGAATTAGTAATTAGAGAAAAATTTCCTTTCAAAATTTTACTATCCTATTTAAAATAAACCTTCCCCTTAGCTCCTGGTGTTGTTCTCGGCCCTTCCAGTTGCGAGCTTGCCTCGATTTCCTGGGAATAAGTTTCATACGCACCAGGATGGTCAGTGTGTAGTAATTATAGGACAATCTCAAAAGAGGACGATTTATTGGTTCAAAGAACCACCTAGGGGGAGTGTGTGAAGCTTCACAGAACTCCTCGGGATTGTTCCCCTTCATGTTGGACATCTGACACCCCTAGTGGGCTTGTTGGTGAAACCATTGGGTTTCAACAAGTTCTTAGCAAATCCTTGAGCTAAATGGATAACCTCTCTATAGGTGAAATCTAGTATAGTTTTCTTTCCTTTTACAATCTCATTTCAAAGGAAAATAAATTCATCTCTTTAATCTACCTTAAAGCTCAAAGACAATCTTTCATACAAATTCCCACGATCTCTTTAAGTCACTGGTCTCATTATTTCACATACACAAAGCTATTTGCTTCAAGTGCATTTATTTCTCAAGAACTTGTTATTATATCTTGAAGTATTTCCTTTATTTACTTTCATATTATCAAAGTTATCTTGAGTATCCTTTTTATGCAAGTATTTCTTTATGTATAAGTGATTGTGGTGAATATATGCTCTTAGAGTAGATTTAATTTATGTTTTGTGTTTTGCAATAAAATCCTAGATTTATTTCTTGTACTTAAATTAGTTCAAGCCATAAATTATTTTATTTAGGGACTACCCCCCTTGGCTTCACTAGGAGTTGGCCTAGACGGAGGAGTTGAGTATTAGGTGACAACACATTAACTCTAACTTCCCCCCAAGGACACACCAAGTAGATTGAATATTTCTTCCACATTACCGAGGTGTGTATAAAAGCAGAAACACCTACCATATGTGAGTGGGTGATGAAAGGAATCTCTATATGTAATGATGTGGTGAAATCATTTTTATAATGATTTGTGTGGTGGATTTGGATCTAGTTACATCCTAATAATCCATCAATGAAAGAGAGGAACTCATGCTCGGACCAAGCATCAATAACTTGATCGATGAAGGGTTTTGGGAAGTTGTGATTGGAAAAATCTTGGCTCAAGTCCATACAAATGCCAATGGTGCCATGCATTTTGTTGATAGGGATAGGGTTAGAGACCTAAAAAGTGTATGCAATGGGGTAGATGAAAATAGATTTTAGAAGCTCATCCATTTCATATTTAATGGTCATCACTTTATAAGGGTGAAGAGGTTGTTGATTTTGTCAAACGAGTGCCACATCAGGCCATGTGTCGATATTGCATTCATTGATGGTGAGATGGATACTAAGAATTTTTGTGTATGACTAGGAAACGATGTCACAAAACTCTTGGAAAAGAGACTTATAGGAAAGGAATTGTTCCAAGGAGGACGTATTTGATGACATGACCTGGTTTGATTGAAATGTCCACTTAGATAGTCAAGCAAATGTTGGCCATGTTTCCTTATTCAAAAGAATCAAGGGTGGGGATTGGTTTTTTGAACCAATATGTGTTCCCAAGAGGAATGAAATCTTTTGTTTCAATTGCACATATCTCGAATGACATAACATGTTGAAATGCATTCTAATATAGGAAGAATGGTCAATGGTACATTGCATCCTAGGGGTAGTCAGGTGTTGCCATCATCTCTAGAGTGTCGTGTCTAAATGGAAGACGTGAGAAGGAGAAATGAGGGAACTCTAAGAGGAATGAATAATTTGTCTCGATATTTTGGAGATGGACATATCACATGAGAGTGAGACTAATCTAGGCACTGAAAAACCAATAGATGTCAAAAATACACAAACAGAGTGAGCTTCTGGCCACTTGATGTTTGTAGACATGCCTAATGATTATGGGTAGGATATGATACATGTTATCCCCAATTCCTATGGATAACTAAGGAGATGATGTCTCAAGTCCCTTAGGTTGTATACATGGAGTACCAAGAGACAACTTAACCAGTAGTGTCGACTTGCACAGAAAAATACCCACCTCACCACCACAGTTCCAGGTTCATCACAATGGTATCCACCACATCAGCTGGCTTCCAGAAGACATTGGGTGTTGCTCCATGAGATACAATCCATGTATCATGGCGAGTTTCATTTCAATATTTGATGCATTTGAGTTTGTTACATATACAACTACTTGTGCTTATGTAAAGCTCTTGGACATTATGATTTTTGCTCGGTTTCACTTTGGTGGTTGATATTTTTCCCTAGTAAGTGGGTCATCCTTAGGGATATGGTTGCTACTAGGAGGTCCTCTTGATGAGTCATCATTCCATTACCAACCATAATTTTCACTTTCCACACTTCATGCCCTCATCTCCTTACCTTTTGGTATTTTTGGGTGCACTAACTCAAGAAGGGATTGTCCTTCATTTCATGGAAAGAAGGGGCTGAAGGCCCAGAGGCTTATAGCTAGAAAAAGATAAAATTCAATCATGAACCTTCTAGATTCTTGCCCAGGGATCCCAAGGACAATAAAATGTCTCTCATATGTGGGCACTATTTTTAATGCTTAGGTAGAATCCCCACACGTGAGTTCAACTTAGGGAAGCATCATGTGACCAAGGTAGAGTCAAGGTGGGAAATATTTTTCATGCTTAGGTAGAATCCCCACCTTGGCTTCAACTTGGAAACATCTTAAAAAAAATAAAAGGCAATGAATGGTCTTGGAAAAATGTTGCATTGGAAATGAAGGTGCAACACACCCTTTACAAAGGCACCCATAAATGAGATACTACGATCCCCTATATTTCATTAACCCCATGCCCAAAAGTCTTTCCCTTATCTATTTTATCTAATTCACATGTCCTAGAAAGGGTTCCACTTGGGAAACACTCCTAAACTTGAGGTACAATTCATCCAATAGGTTTCTTTGTCAACCCTTCCATACTTAAACTTGGAAAATTGCATAGGGTCTTTGAGCACTTGTTTATTTTGATGAGGTGGTTTGGATGTATATGCTTAGATGTATATTTTATTGATTTGATTTACTCATCATGATGCATTTGAATTTAGATCCTTGGCGGGCGTATTCATTGTCTTTGCAAGTCCTAGTTGGTGGACAGGTTTGGAAGAACAAGCCTAGCTTGGGCTTCCTTGGGGATTGAAGCCCACAAGTTGGATTCCATGGCCCACACACTAGATGATGATGACATCCTTTGAGGCTTGAGGAGACACCTTGGAGGACCTAACCCAACCCTTTTCTAGTCAAACTATTTCCTCTCGAGGCTAAAATGTCACTTTTGAGGAGGTTGACGTCACCTTAGGGATATGGTTGGGGTGATGGTGTTGGTTGAATTGACACTTGGCATGTTTTGATGGATGAGGGTTTGACTTGGAGGAGAAAGGTATATCACATGATAGGAAGGCCCTATAAGTCCCATCAACTTTCACTTTCCACTCCAACGACTTGCAAATGTGCCAAAACATTGCCCTAAAGGGGTGATGTCATGCTTCTTTGGAGTTTATTATGTGCATTTTAGTGTTAAATTTGAATTTTATATTGTAAAGGGGAAAAGTAAGGGTTGTTGTCCCCTTAATTTTTTGTTTACCCTAATTTTTAGTGAACAAACACTTCTAGTAGGATTTGTATAAAGAGAGATCATTTCATTTCATTTTTGTCATTGATCTCCCAGTGTGAGAAGTATTCTAGCTGAACTTTTCTCCCTATTTGGGCAATCTCTCTCTCTCTCTTGTGTTTTTTCTATAGTTTGTATTTGCTATTGGTGGAAGAAGTAATGAACTATCTCTCTTGTAGCTAATATTTGCATTGTGCTGGATTAATATCGGTAAAGAAAAGGTTTGTCTTGTTAATGGTTGGACTAGGTGAGGAATCTATCTTGTATTGTTTCTTTTCTTGGTTACAAGTTTAATTTTATGGACTTCTTGGGGAGTATAAGGGAATATTACCCCACTAATACCATCATATTGGTCTTGGAATAATTGTTGCATAAGGTTTTACTAGGACAAGTAAAAGGTCTTACACCCTCCTAATACTTCCTAGCTAATTTTTCTTTCCTTGGGGATAAAAGGGCTTACACCCCCAAGGAGATAGAATTGCTAGCTCATTTTTAATTGAATCCTTAATCCAATAGTTAAATAAACTAATATTAATTGCATTGGAGAAGTAAATATTTGCATTGGTAAACGTGAAAACACGATATTTTAAGATTGTCTAAATTGGAAATTATTATATGTGCTTAAGGCACCCTTGAGCTCTTAAGGAGTTTTGTTTCTCTTATAACTTCTTGCTGTAGTTTTAAAATTAAATATACAGCCACTAGGGATGAATAAAACCCTAAACAAATTTCTAAATAACTCACAATTCAACCATCAAAAGTTGCTAATAATTTGCCCCTACAATCTACTAGTCTAAACACATTTTTTGATGGATTACTTGTTATTTTTGGTGGCTGCCTTTTCTGCAGTAACAATTTGTTTTCTACAGCCATAAGGCTGAAATTATATCTCTGCAATACTTTTCCATAACATCCTTAGTTTTTTGCTAAATTCTAATGCTTTCATACTTTCGTTATACTAGTGATTGCTAGCTATTCTCTAACATCATTTACTTGACTTTAGCATCTTGTTTAGAAACTCTAATAACTATTTCTTTGTTGATATATATCTTTGTTGACTTCTGCAAATAGGGACAAAAATATTAACTTTCTTTTCCACTTAACATATATCTTGTATACTTGGTGTTTCATGTGTCTCGGGAAGGTACTATCATCATTTGCAGGTACTCAAACTTCTTGGCAACCATTGAACACTACCAAGACTCATTTACAAGCTACTTTCCATTTGGAAACTTGAACTATAGGGGAATCCATTAATAAGTATCACTTTCCATATCATTTCCCCCCTAGGTTCACCTGGGATTCCCCCCTTGTGTTGTATTTATCCTTCACTAAAGTGAGAGGAGGGTTTATCTAAAGTGACATTGGGTAAACTCTCCCACCGTTATCTTCATCCAGTGGATTGGGTCGTGATTTTCCCAACTTACAGCATGTGCGATAACAATACTGATATGATAGGAGTGGTTGAATGAAGGTATTGAAACTATGAATGAAGAAATACATAAAATTTGTACACAATCAAGTGTGCCATGTTCTCTAGGAGGGGGAATTATTTCTTTCTGAGGACTATCTGGGGAATTGGGTGGGAAAAAAGGGATGTCTCCTATTGTCGATATACTAGGGTGGCCATAGAGGAAGAAGATAGTGGTGCCAAATTTTTTGGAGAGGATTTAGGGGAGATATGGGGGGTGGATACAATTCTAGGGAATCTTGTTGCAATGAGATATTCCCGAAGGTGTTGAATCTCAGTCATATGATGGGTTTAGTATTTTACAATTAGTAGGAAAAGGTAGGTGAAGTGATCCAATTGTCTACAATGTACACATGGGAAACTATTATGTGAGTTCAATAAGGTCTAAAATTAGTAAATAATGGATGGACCTGACTTAGTGACTGATGTCAGTTGTGATGCTAGCTAGTTAGGTGTTGGAAGAGTCATTTGATGGAATACAATCAATGTGTCCTGAAAGTGTGATAGGTTGGTGAGAGTAGTGTCCATATGCTGAAAATATGGCACAAAGTTGATTTGTAAACAATGTATTATTTCACATTGTGGATGATTCCTTGGTATTTTTTTAGAATCTCCTACGACGAATGGGGTGGGTAGTAGTGGTGTTTCCCTTGGTAGTGGATAAGGTTCCTTAATTCAAGAAGTGTGGGGAACAAGTTTGTAGGATGACCTATAACATCATAGAGTGCACAAGGAAGAGGGAATCAATATGTGGTTTGGGTTTTTTCCCTATGAATTATTCTTATTTCCGCCAAGGGATATACTCTTTCCCCCAACTATGTGATCAAGTTGTGTCAACATTGGGTTGACATGGTTTTTCACTAGTTGTAAAAATATTTTGGGTGAGGATGTAGGTACTAGTACCATAGATGGAGGATCGAGATAACACACAATTATTGAGAAAACCATGTTGGGAAGTGTGAGTGTGGTTGCAAATTGATAAGTCTTAATGTTTGGTGGTGGGTAGAAACAAAACAATTGGGTGATGGGTTGGGGAATGACCTACAAGGGGAGTTGGTTGGTCATTCCTGGATGGAATATTGGGGATAGATGAGGGGGAAGATGGTTCCATTTTTATGGATGTGATGGTGCACACTTGATAAAATTGTAGGGGTGAAATTGGATATGGTTCACCCTAATAAGTGCCAAGGAGTGAGGAGTCTTTGAAGATCACCAGACCCATTTCCATGAAGGATGAAAATTCATGGTGTGTCCCAACAAGCTAGGGAAAAATGTTATCAAGTTCATGGTTGGGAATGGTTTGTAGTGTGATAATAGGTATATTTTCAATGAACTTTTAATTGTAAAGGAAAACCATAGTTCAAAACACTAACAAAGTGATGACCTTCATTGCGTAAATGTAACTATGTCCTAGGAGGATATTGTAGTCCAAGGGGGCTTCTATGACCTCTATATCGATAAAAAACAATTACCTACTAGATCTGTGGGGACATTTTTCAAAAGGCCCTCGGGTTGAGATGGGCAACCATTGTATGCCACAAGGGTGATAGCAGAAGGGATTAGCTCAAGGGAGCCTAACTTCTGCTAGATGTTCTTGGACGTAATGAAATTATATGCTCCCTCATATATAATGAATCAATGGATAATGTTTTTTTTACTGTGACAAATATTAAGAATGCAACCAAGGAGGGGATCCTAGGTTCTAAGTTTTCCAAATCAAATAAGATGAGGCACAATTTGGAAGGGTTGACTACCCCCAATGCTAACAATAGATATTTCCTTTGAGAAGGATGGGTTTGTAAGACTTATAGTGCATACATGGCTATAGGGGACTAAACTAAGTCATCCACAATGTTGTAGTTATGAGTGGCCCTCACATGAGGGTTGTGGGTAGTATGCCTTAGAGGTACCTTGGGTACTCTAGGATTAGTGTCACCACTAGGACATGGGATCATTGAGGGTATTCTAGTTGGTGATTGGGTGGCATCTGATGTGGTTAGAGGAAATTCAAAAGGCATACCACAATGACGATCATGAGTTTACAGATGGATATCTATCGAATTCATAAGAATGCTTCAGAAATAAGAATAAATGGTTGAGCTTAACCTGGGGTTGGGTATTGTCTTGCAGGCTAGGAAGAGGACCCAGATTCATGTTGGGTAGTGAAAAATATTGTTGAGGGAACACATTGTGTTATATAGATAGTTTCAGGGATTGAGGACAATTATGTTGGGGAGGAGTAGCACCCTAAGGGGAATATGAACCTTGGTTGGACATAGTTTCCTTCATTTGTTTGAAATCCACAATTTGAGGGCACTAATAGTATAGTGACCATACTCACCACATAAGGCACATGGAAATTTGGTATGAATATTTTTGTTCTTCCCTTGTTCTGACTTGTTGTTGTTACCAATTGTTTGGTTCTAGTTTCTCGCATTTGCATTTCCCTTAGTGTTGGTGTTTTGGTTTTGGGGGTTTCCCCTGTGTCGCTTATTCCCTTTATTCTTGTTCTTTCCTTTCTTATTCCTAGTATTTTGATGAGTAGAGTGATTGACCAAGTTCATTTGTTCAAAATATTGAAGTTGATGCATTAGTGAAGTTTGGACAACGTTAATGTTGGTGTGTTGTTGATCTTACATGAGAACAACATTATCTTGTGGGGGATTTGGAAAAGGGTAATATGGGTTACTAAGTGGTGGGATCCCATGATATGGGTATGATGTGGATACTCCTTGCTCTCCCTCTCTATATATATATTTGCAATCGAGCCCATGTATATGGGGGAGACATTCATTCCTTGAGGAGGCATGGCAGGCATCAGTCTTACAAGGTTGTTACCTATTGACATTTGGGGAGGTGTGTTTGGGGGCATGTTGCTAGATATGTATGGTGTTACAAAAATAGGTGGATATGAGGGGGTTCCCCCATAATGGTTTCCATACTGATTAGTATTTCTAGGTGGGTTAAAATGGGTTATTCACGCAATCTATTCATCTACAGAATTGATCCAGGTGGATATTGGTGGCCACCCACTTGTTCCAACTGGCTCCTCTTGTCAGTTTTTAGTGCAGTGCGTTCTTTTGTACTTCTTTGTAATTGTGGGTTCTACACTTCCAGGGATGTTTGAAGCCCTACCCATCTTCTAGGTGGATACTGGTGGCCTCCCACCTAATCCAACTGACTTATTTTGTATGTTTTCATGTCAACACATCTTGTTGTACTTCCAAGTCCGTTTTGGAGCCCTAAACAATGTTTTTTTGGAAAATATCACCTTCGCACTCCTTAAGGCTCTCCCCCATGTCAAACATTAGTGAGAAACTTACTGGGAGAAAAGTTCCATAGAGAAAACTAGAATATATGGGGCTGAGCCCACTTGGGATTTTTTTGTGGATGAGGTCAACGAACAATATTATCCTGTTGATAACTATGAAGACCAGTACATGACATGGACCACACTACTACAAGAGAAGAGCCAAACAGTGTTGGAGTTCACAAATACTTTCCATACCTTGCACACCAAGCTCGCTATCAAGGACTCTGAGTGACATCTGGTTCTGAAATATCATGGGGCTCTGCATAGGTACATCCAAACCGAAATGGATTTCCTAAACATCTCATCATTTGGAGTTTACTATAGATATGTTGTGAAAATCAAGCAGAAATTTAGGCACCATAAAAAATGGGAATTTGGGTATGAAAATCTGCAACAAACAAAGCACGGTAAAGATGGGCCTAACCAACAGTCTCCAAACAATCATTCCAAGACACAGGACAGAAAGGGTAAAGTAAAGATGAAGAATGACACTGGGAAGTGGTGTGACTTCCACAAAATCCCCTAGCGCAACACCGATGAATGTCACTCGAAACATTCATTTGTGACTGAGGTCAAATACACGGAGGAGAACCCTGATTCAAAATTCGATCGAGAAAATATTGAAAATAGACAGATCATAGATGTAGACCCCACTACTACTGTCACGACCATAACAATTCAACTAGAAGAACTAGTAGATCCTAAAGAGGGGGAGCGCCTCTTCCATTCACAAATGTGGGTGAAGGGGACCCTATTGCATTTCATTGTTGATAACGACACCTAAAAGAACCTCATCTTAGCTAAGGTCATCAAACAGTTGGGTTTTTCGACAACACCACACCTGCAGCCATACAACATCGGGTGGCTTCACCAGGGATGAGATCTTCGCATCAGCCAACATTGTCGCTTGTCCTATGGAATCCATCCCTTCAAGGATGATTTAGTGTGTGATATTTCCCCTCTTGATGTATGTGATGTTGTTTTTGGCCAACCATATATGTGGAAACGTCATTCTTTCTATTCGTCTAGACCCCGTAGTGTCATTATTACTCTAGAAGGTCAGCTCTACATGATACCAGAGGTAGTTTCGACTACTGATCCACCAAAACAACACCACAACGTAATCTCTCATACTGCAAAATTCATCCTCTTCATAGTGTTTTCAAAGGATGCACATAGGAACACTACAACCACTTCATCCTCAACACCTTCTATCTAGAAAAGACAGATTATCGAAGAGACATAAGATATTGTTTCTTCACCTACAATGGGGCCTACACAATGCCCCATCCAAACCAGAGACAACAAGTTGGTGGAACAGATTCAACCCCTCCAACAACAAGTTTGTGACAATCTTGCACAAGCCAAGAAGCACAACTTCTCCAACAAGGCACACAACTCACCAAGACTCAGATTCAAAAAATTCTTTCCCCTCTTCCTTGGGAACTCAACCCAATGGATAAAATCGCTCCTAATGGAGGAGGATTGATATAGGTGGATATTGGTGGCCATCCACCTGTTCCAACTGGCTCCTATTGTCATCTTTTAGTGTAACACGTTCTTCTGTACTTCTTTGTAATTGTGGGTTCTACACTTCTGGGTTTGTCTGAAGCCCTACCCATCTTCTAGGTGGATACTTGTGGCCTCCCACCTAATCCAACTCGCTTATTTTGTATGTTTTCATGTCATCACATCATGTTGTACTTTTGGGTCCGTTTTTGGGCCCTAAACAGTGTTTTTTTGTCTCACCACAGTCAAATTGTAGACAGAGTCATATTTTGATGACATAATGCGTAGTTATCTAAAATACCTTTCCAACGGGCTATCACATGTTTGGAATAGAGGTCGTATGCAAACATTATGACCCTAGGAAATTAATGTACTAACTTACCCAAACGAGGCCCACATGAATTTTGGTGTTTCATCTCCTAGGGTTAGGTTTTTGGATGACTAGGGTTTTGGCATTCCTTATTATCATAAAAAGGCCTTCAGAGCCTCATTGTAATCATCTTCTTGTGTATAAGTGCACCCATCACATCTCTTCTTAGAGATAATGCTGCCACCATTATAGCGAGTCTTGCACTCTATATTTTTATAGTCTCTTTACAATTCTTTCATTAATAGAAATCAAGTATTTTTGTGTTTCTCTATTTCTGGAAATTTTCATTTCTTTCCGAACATAATCCGAATCAAGAATGGGATGTCCTATGTTTGTGTTGATTAAGGTTGGTTGTCATTGATGTCAACCCTTGAAGAAATACCCGTAGCACAAAGGTTTGGGTAATGGACCCAATAGTGTTTGATGTAAATATGACTCATTATTTTTTTGTCATGGTTGATAAGAAGTAAATATGGATGAACTCCAAAGTGGTCCCCTTATGGTGAAAGCCCTCACGGGAAGACGCTTTGTGGAGTAAGAAAAACCATGATTAATTGTGGAATAATGAGATGAAGGAAAGTGAATTTGTTAGGGAAAATATCCTAGATGGATAGTTCTTTTCATGTCATTTCCGGTGGTATGTGGAACGTCACATAATTCCTCACGGTTAGAGAGTTATGGCCATGA